>JAPZIH010000774.1:0-37966 GCA_027410445.1 Discoglossus pictus
ACATTAGTACTGACCTTTATCTGACGGGGGTCTATAGATGGACATTAGTACTGACCTTATCTGACTGGGGGTCTATAGAGGGACATTAGTACTGACCTTTTATCTGACTGGGGGTCTATAGAGGGACATTAGTACTGACCTTTATCTGGCTGGAGGTCTAGAGAGGGACATTTGTACTGACCTTTTTCTGATTGGGGGTCTATAGAGGGAATTAGTACTGACCTTTATTTGACTGGAGGTCTATAGATGGACATTAGTACTGACCTTTATCTGACTCGGGGTCTATAGGGGGACATTAGTATGACCTTTATCTGATGGGGTCTATAGATGGACATTAGTACTGACCTTTATCTGACTGGGGTCTATAGAGGGACATTAGTACTGACTTTATCTGACTGGAGGTCTATAGAGGGACATTAGTACTGACCTTTATCTGACTGGGTCTATAGAGGGACATTAGTACTGACCTTTATCTGACTGGGTCTATAGAGGGACATTAGTACTGTCCCTTATCTGACACTGGGGGTCATATATGACGGGACATTAGTACTGACCCTTTATCTGACGTGGACGGTCCTATAGAAGGACAATAGTACTGACCTTCTATCTGACCTGTGGGGTCTCATGAGGGGCTATTTAGCTACTGACCTTTATCTGACTGAGGGGTTTCATAGAAGGGACATTAGTACTGACCTTTATCTGACAGGGGGGATCCTATAGAGGGACAATTAGTACTGACCTTTATCTGCAGTGGTGATGGTCATAAGAGGAGACTCATTCAGATAATGACCTTTATCTGTCTGTGGGGGTCTTCTAGAAGGGACATTAGTACTGACCTTTCACTCATGATACTGGGGGTCTATTAGAGGGACATTAGGTATCTGACCTTTATCTGAACTGGCGGTCTATAGAGGGGACCAACTTAGTACTGACCTTTATCTGACTGGGGTCATATAGAGGGACAAATAGTACCTGAACCTCCTCCATCTGACTGGTGTCTATCGAGGGACATTAGTAACTGACCTTATCTGACTGCGAAGGTCCTATAGAGGGACATTAGTACAGGACCTTTATCTGACTGGGGTCCTATAGAGGGACATTAGTACTGACCTTTATCTGACTGGGGGTCTATAGAGGGACATTA
This sequence comes from Discoglossus pictus, assembly GCA_027410445.1. Classification (NCBI taxonomy): domain Eukaryota; kingdom Metazoa; phylum Chordata; class Amphibia; order Anura; family Alytidae; genus Discoglossus; species Discoglossus pictus. Next base: position 1,145 of record JAPZIH010000774.1, read on the forward strand.
GTACTGACCTTTATCTGACTGGGGGTCTATAGAGGGACATTAGTACTGACCTTTTATATGAGTGGAGGTTCTATAGAGGGACATCAGTACTGACCTTTATATGACTGGGGGTCTAGAGAGGGGCATTAGTACTGACCTTTATCTGACTGGGGTCTATAGAGGGACATTAGTACTGACCTTTATCTGACTGGGGGTCTATAGAGGGACATTTAGTACTGACCTTTATCTGACGTGGGGGTCTATAGAGGGACATTAGTACTGACCTTTATCTGACTGGGGGTCTATAGAGGGGACATTTAGTACTGACCTTTATCTGACTGGGGGTCTATAGAGGGACATTAGTACTGACCTTTATCTGACTGGGGGTCTATAGAGGGACATTAGTACTGACCTTTATCTGACTGGGGGTCTATAGAGGGACATTAGTACTGACCTTTATCTGACTGGGGGTCTATAGAGGGACATTAGTACTGACCTTTATCTGAGTGGGGTCTATAGATGGACATTAGTACTGACCTTTATCTGACTTGGGGTCTATAGAGGGACATTAGTACTGACCTTTATGTGTCTGGGGGTCTATAGAGGGACATTAGTACTGACCTTTATCTGCCTGGGGGTCTATAGAGGGACATTAGTACTGACCTTTATCTGACTGGGGGTCTATAGAGGGACATTAGTACTGACCTTTATCTGAGTGGAGGTCTATAGAAGGACATTAGTACTGACCTTTATCTGACTGGGGGTCTATAGAGGGACATTAGTACTGACCTTTATCTGATGGGGGTCTATAGAGGGACATTAGTACTGACCTTTATCTGACTGGGGGTCTATAGAGGGACATTAGTACTGACCTTTATCTGACGTGGGGTCTATAGAGGGACATTAGTACTGACCTTTATCTGACTGGGGGTCTATAGAGGGACATTAGTACTGACCTTTATCTGACTGGGGGTCTATAGAGGGTCATTACTACTGACCTTTATCTGACTGGGGGTCTATAGAGGGACATTAGTACTGACCTTTATCTGACTGGGGGTCTATAGAGGGACATTAGTACTGACCTTTTTCTGAGTGGGGGTCTATAGATGGACATTAGTACTGACCTTTATCTGACTAGGGGTCTATAGAGGGACATTAGTACTGACCTTTATGTGTCTGGTGGTCTATAGAGGGACATTAGTACTGACCTTTATCTGCCCTGGGGGTCTATAGAGGGACATTAGTACTGACCTTTATCTGAGTGGGGGTCTATAGAGGGACATTAAGTACTGACCTTTATCTGACTGGGGGTCTATAGAGGGACATTAGTACTGACCTTTATCTGAGTGGAGGTCTATAGAGGGACATTAGTACTGACCTTTATCTGACTGGGGGTCTATAGAGGGACATTAGTACTGACCTTTATCTGACTGGGGGTCTATAGAGGGACATTAGTACTGACCTTTATCTGACTGGGGTCTATAGAGGGACATTAGTACTGACCTTTATCTGACTGGGGTCTATAGAGGGACAATAGTACTGACCTTTATCTGACTGGGGTCTATAGAGGGACATTAGTACTGACCTTTATCTGACTGGAGGTCTATAGAGGGACATTAGTACTGACCTTTATCTGACTGGGGTCTATAGAGGGACATTAGTACTGACCTTTATCTGACTGGGGGTCTATAGAGGGACATTAGTACTGACCTTTATCTGACTGGGGGTCTATAGAGGGACATTAGTACTGACCTTTATATGAGTGGAGGTCTATAGAAGGACATTAGTACTGACCTTTATCTGACTGGGGGTCTATAGAGGGGCATTAGTACTGACCTTTATCTGACTGGGGGTCTATAGAGGGACATTAGTACTGACCTTTATCTGACTGGGGGTCTATAGAGGGACATTAGTACTGACCTTTATCTGAGTGGAGGTCTATAGAGGGACATTAGTACTGACCTTTATCTGACTGGGGGTCTATAGAGGGACATTAGTACTGACCTTTATCTGACTGGGGGTCTATAGAGGGACATTAGTACTGACCTTTATCTGACTGGGGGTCTATAGAGGGACATTAGTACTGACCTTTATCTGACTGGGGGTCTATAGAGGGACATTAGTACTGACCTTTATCTGACTGGGGGTCTATAGAGGGACATTAGTACTGACCTTTATCTGAGTCGGGGTCTATAGATGGACATTAGTACTCACCTTTATCTGACTAGGGGTCAATAGAGGGACATTAGTACTGACCTTTATGTGTCTGGGGGTCTATAGAGGGACATTAGTACTGACCTTTATCTGCCTGGGGGTCTATAGAGGGACATTAGTACTGACCTTTATCTGACTGGGGGTCTATAGAGGGACATTAGTACTGACCTTTATCTGAGTGGAGGTCCATAGAAGGACATTAGTACTGACCTTTATCTGACTGGGGGTCTATAGAGGGACATTAGTACTGACCTTTATCTGACTGGGGGTCTATAGAGGGACATTAGTACTGACCTTTATCTGACTGGGGGTCTATAGAGGGACATTAGTACTGACCTTTATCTGAGTGGAGGTCTATAGAGGGACATTAGTACTGACCTTTATCTGACTGGGGGTCTATAGAGGGACATTAGTACTGACCTTTATCTGACTGGGGGTCTATAGAGGGTCATTACTACTGACCTTTATCTGACTGGGGGTCTATAGAGGGACATTAGTACTGACCTTTATCTGACTGGGGGTCTATAGAGGGACATTAGTACTGACCTTTTTCTGAGTGGGGGTCTATAGATGGACATTAGTACTGACCTTTATCTGACTAGGGGTCTATAGAGGGACATTAGTACTGACCTTTATGTGTCTGGGGGTCTATAGAGGGACATTAGTACTGACCTTTATCTGCCTGGGGGTCTATAGAGGGATATTAGTACTGACCTTTATCTGAGTGGGGGTCTATAGAGGGACATTAGTACTGACCTTTATGTGAATGAGGGTCTATAGAGGGACATTAGTACTGACCTTTATCTGACTGGGGGGTCTATAGATGGACATTAGTACTCACCTTTATCTGGCTGGGGGTCTATAGATGGACATTAGTACTCACCTTTATCTGACTGGGGGTCTATAGAGGGACATTAGTACTGACCTTTATCTGGCTGGGGGTCTATAGATGGACATTAGTACTCCCCTTTATCTGGCTGGGGGTCTATAGATGGACATTAGTCCTGACCTTTATCTGGCTGGGGGTCTATAGATGGACATTAGTCCTGACCTTTATCTGGCTGGGGGTCTATAGAGGGACATTAGTACTGACCTTTATCTGACTGGGGGTCTATAGATGGACATTAGTACTGACCTTTATCTGGCTGGGTGTCTATAGAGGGACATTAGTACTGACCTTTATCTGACTGGGGGTCTATAGATGGACATTAGTACTCACCTTTATCTGGCTGGGGGTCTATAGATGGACATTAGTCCTGACCTTTATCTGGCTGGGGGTCTATAGAGGGACATTAGTACTGACCTTTATCTGACTGGGGGTCTATAGAGGGACATTAGTACTGACCTTTATCTGACTGGGGGTCTATAGAGGGACATTAGTACTGACCTTTATCTGACTGGGGGTCTATAGAGGGACATTAGTACTGACCTTTATCTGACTGGGGGTCTATAGAGGGACATTAGTACTGACCTTTATCTGACTGGGGGTCTATAGAGGGACATTAGTACTGACCTTTATCTGAGTGGGGGTCTATAGATGGACATTAGTACTGACCTTTATCTGACTAGGGGTCTATAGAGGGACATTAGTACTGACCTTTATGTGTCTGGGGGTCTATAGAGGGACATTAGTACTGACCTTTATCTGCCTGGGGGTCTATAGAGGGATATTAGTACTGACCTTTATCTGAGTGGGGGTCTATAGAGGGACATTAGTACTGACCTTTATCTGACTGGGGGTCTATAGAGGGACATTAGTACTGACCTTTATCTGAGTGGAGGTCTATAGAGGGACATTAGTACTGACCTTTATCTGACTGGGGTCTATAGAGGGACATTAGTACTGACCTTTATCTGACTGGGGGTCTATAGAGGGACATTAGTACTGACCTTTATCTGACTGGGGTCCATAGAGGGACATTAGTACTGACCTTTATCTGAGTGGAGGTCTATAGAGGGACATTAGTACTGACCTTTATCTGACTGGGGGTCTATAGAGGGACATTAGTACTGACCTTTATCTGACTGGGGGTCTATAGAGGGACATTAGTACTGACCTTTATCTTACTGGGGGTCTAAAGAGGGACATTAGTACTGACCTTTATCTGACTGGGGGTCTATAGATGGACATTAGTACTGACCTTTATCTGACTAGGGGTCTATAGAGGGACATTAGTACTGACCTTTATGTGTCTGGGGGTCTATAGAGGGACATTAGTACTGACCTTTATCTGCCTGGGGGTCTATAGAGGGATATTAGTACTGACCTTTATCTGAGTGGGGGTCTATAGAGGGACATTAGTACTGACCTTTATCTGACTGGTGTCTATAGAGGGACATTAGTACTGACCTTTATCTGGCTGGGGGTCTATAGAGGGACATTAGTACTGACCTTTATCTGACTGGGGGTCTATAGATGGACATTAGTACTGACCTTTATCTGGCTGGGGGTCTATAGAGGGACATTAGTACTGACCTTTATCTGACTGGGGTCTATAGATGGACATTAGTACTGACCTTTATCTGACTGGGGTCTTTAGAGGGACATTAGTACTGACCTTTATCTGACTGGGGTCTATAGAGGGATATTAGTACTCACCTTTATCTGGCTGGAGGTCTATAGGGGGACATTAGTACTGACCTTTATCTGGCTGGAGGTCTATAGGGGGACATTAGTACTGACCTTTATCTGGCTGTGGGTCTATAGAGGGACATTAGTACTCACCTTTATCTGGCTGGGGGTCTATAGATGGACATTAGTCCTGACTTTTATCTGTCTGGGGGTCTATAGAGGGACATTAGTACTGACCTTTATCTGGCTGGGGGTCTATAGAGGGACATTAGTACTGATCTTTATCTGGCTGGAGGTCTATAGGGGGACATTAGTACTGACCTTTATCTGGCTGTGGGTCTATAGAGGGACATTAGTACTCACCTTTATCTGGCTGGGGGTCTATAGATGGACATTAGTCCTGACTTTTATCTGTCTGGGGGTCTATAGAGGGACATTAGTACTGACCTTTATCTGACTGGGGGTCTATAGATGGACATTAGTACTGACCTTTATATGGCTGGGGGTCTATAGATGGACATTAGTACTCACCTTTATATGGCTGGGGGTCTACAGATGGACATTAGTCCTGACCTTTATCTGACTGGGGGTCTATAGATGGACATTAGTACTGACCTTTATCTGGCTGGGGGTCTATAGAGGGACATTAGTACTGACCTTTATCTGGCTGGGGGTCTATAGAGGGACATTAGTCCTGACCTTTATCTGGCTGGGGGTCTATAGATGGACATTAGTACTGACCTTTATCTGACTGGGGGTCTATAGAGGGACATTAGTACTGACCTTTATCTGGCTGGGGGTCTATAGAGGGACATTAGTACTGACCTTTATCTGGCTGGGGGTCTATAGAGGGACATTAGTACTGACCTTCATCTGAGTGGGGGTCTATAGAGGGACATTAGTACTGACCTTTATCTGGCTGGGGGTCTATAGAGGGACATTAGTACTGACCTTTATCTGACTGGGGGTCTATAGAGGGACATTATTACTGACCTTTATGTGACTGGGGGTCTATAGAGGGACATTAGTACTGACCTTTATGTGACTGGGGGTCTATAGAGGGACATTAGTACTGACCTTTATCTGACTGGGGGTCTATAGAGGGACATTAGTACTGACCTTTATCTGGCAGGGGGTCTATAGAGGGACATTAGTACTGACCTTTATCTGGCTGGGGGTCTATAGAGGGACATTAGTACTGACCTTTATCTGGCTGGGAGTATATAGAGGGACATTAGTACTGACCTTTATCTGGCTGGGGGTCTATAGAGGGACATTAGTACTGACCTGTATCTGACTGGGGTCTATAGATGGACATTAGTACTGACCTTTATCTTACTGGGGGTCAATAGAGGGACATTAGTACTGACCTTTATCTGACGGGGGGTCTATAGAGGGACATTAGTACTGACCTTTATCTGACTGGGGGTTTATAGAGGGACATTAGTACTGACCTTTATCTGACTGGGGGTCTATAGAGGGACATTAGTACTGACCTTTATCTTACTGGGGGGGTCTATAGAGGGACATTAGTACTGACCTTTATCTGACTGGGGGTTTATAGAGGGACATTAGTACTGACCTTTATCTGACTGGGTGTCTATAGAGGGACATTAGTACTGACCTTTATCTGACTGGGGGTCTATAGAGGGACATTAGTACTGACCTTTATCTGACTGGGGGTCTATAGAGGGACATTAGTACTGACCTTTATCTGACTGGGGGTCTATAGAGGGACATTAGTACTGACCTTTATCTGACGGGGGGTCTATAGAGGGACATTAGTACTGACCTTTATCTGACTGGGGGTTTATAGAGGGACATTAGTACTGACCTTTATCTGACTGGGGGTCAATAGAGGGACATTAGTACTGACCTTTATCTGACTGGGGGGTCTATAGAGGGACATTAGTACTGACCTTTATCTGACTGGGGTCTATAGAGGGACATTAGTACTGACCTTTATCTGACTGGGGGTCTATAGAGGGACATTAGTACTGACCTTTATCTGACTGGGGGGTCTATAGAGGGACATTAGTACTGACCTTTATCTGACTGGGGTCTATAGAGGGACATTAGTACTGACCTTTATCTGACTGGGGGTCTATAGAGGGACATTAGAACTGACCTTTATCTTACTGGGGGGGTCTATAGAGTGACATTAGTACTGACCTTTATCTGACTGGGGGTCTATAGAGGGACATTAGTACTGACCTTTATCTGACTGGGGGTCTATAGAGGGACATTAGTACTGACCTTTATCTGACTGGGGTCTATAGAGGGACATTAGTACTGACCTTTATCTGACTGGGGTCTATAGAGGGACATTAGTACTGACCTTTATCTGACTGGGTGTCTACAGAGGGACATTAGTACTGACCTTTATCTTACTGGGGGGGTCTATAGAGTGACATTAGTACTGACCTTTATCTGACTGGGGGTCTATAGAGGGACATTAGTACTGACCTTTATCTGACTGGGGGTCTATAGAGGGACATTAGTACTGACCTTTATCTGACTGGGGGTCTATAGAGGGACATTAGTACTGACCATTATCTGACTGGGGGTCTATAGAGGGACATTAGTACTGACCTTTATCTGACTGGGGTCTATAGAGGGACATTAGTACTGACCTTTATGTGACTGCGGGTCTATAGAGGGACATTAGTACTGACCTTTATCTGACTGGGGGTCTATAGATGGACATTAGTACTGACCTTTATCTGACTGGGGGTCTATAGATGGACATTACTATATTTATTTTTCTCTTTTTTGGTACACCCCAGCAGGCTCTGGCAGTGAAAATGTTAAGACCATTTCTCGTATTCACGGCGTTCCAGCGCACTCCATACGGCGCTCTCTTTTTTCCATAATAAATATGGCTTCTCCCCACAGCTCCATGTGTTTCTCATCTCGTATCTTTGTCTTTTTTTGTTTTAACCAAAATTGTAGTCAGACAGGAATTTTTTCCAAAGGAAGTCACAATGGAAAAAGGTTAACCCTTAGATGACTGTCTGGGGGTCCCAACCCGTGCCAGGACAGTGTGTGGTGGGGGCTGCCATCACTGAAGGGGTTAATTTAATTTAAGGCGAAATTGGATAGGTCTCTGGAGGAAATGCACATGTGGTAAGTGGAATGTGGAGGTTACATGGCGGCTTCAATCACGCCAAGAAAGAAAACAGCGCAGAAATGAGGGATTCCAGAGCCATTATATAGAAACAAAACAGGGCTCAGGGGGCTTGTGATATAGAAATATCCCGCACAGCGTCGGGGACACGAGCATAGACCTGCTCTAGAGAAAGTATGTGTTACCAAGACTGAGACTGGTGTAAAAAAGTTCCATCTTGTCTGACCGGAGCATATATTAGATTATAGAATAGCGGAGGGAGGGGGCAGGGGGATTTATTATATGATTATTATATCATGATTGTTGTACTGAACGACTCTCTGCAAAAATCTACCACACAAACCAGAAACCCACCCCACACTGATGAGATCCATTAAGATCGAAACAGTGCTTTCGGTGGGTAGGTGTCCTGGTTTGTGTATCATCATCCTTTGCTTTGCTTTAAAGTGAGCATATGCTTAAAAAGGAGTGAGAATACATTGTGGTCTCATTTGCATGTCCCCGCCTCCGGCCCTCTAAAAGTGCAGCGTAACGGCCGTGTTGCTGAGAAACTGGAGCAGGAAATAAGTGGAATCATAAATGTATTAGTCATTTTCTGTACTACTATATATATACATGGGAAGGGAGAGATAATATTTGCTTATTATTTGTTAATAATAAAATGGAATAAACAATCACTGCCTGCTATTTTATTATTATTATAATACTGTATATTATAATATAGATAAAGACTGACAATTGTGCCATCAGGTGCCCACACTGAAGAAATCTGATAGATAGATAGATAGATAGATAGATAGATAGATAGATAGATAGATAGGCAGATAGATAGATAGATAGGCAGATAGATAGGCAGATAGATAGATAGATAGATAGATAGAGGGAGAGATAGATAGATAGATAGATAGATAGATAGATAGATAGATAGATAGATAGATAGATAGATAGATAGATAGATAGATAGATAGATAGATAGGCAGATAGATAGATAGGTAGGCAGATAGATAGATAGGCAGATAGATAGATAAGATATATATAAATAGGGATTTAGATAGATGGATAGATAGATAGACACACAGATAGATGGATAGATAGGTTGCATGCTAAACAACAATTTTCTTTCTTTTACCAGAAATAATTGATCTGTAGTGTAAAAAAATTACATTAGATCACTAGATATGGACAGTGTGGGATTGTTATCACCTCCTCTGCCCTGATATCGCAAAGATAACAGAGAGGAAGTGAGCCTTATGGGTGTCTGAACTGCAGATATGGTGCTTAATGTGAATCCGATAAGAAAACACAATTAGCAGCCCTGTTTACACTTCCTCGCTGGTAGATAGAGACGTATCCCACACATTGCTTTGTTGTTTTAGTGATGTAATGTATATTCCATGGGGAAAGCAACTCTTGTAAAGTATAAAACATTGTCATTTACTCCATGAAAGTTCTTCCCTCATCACCAGGTCTAGTTCTTCATAATACTATAAACACAGGATTTCGTTTTCAGAGTCGTTACACTGATTTATTTCCAAGTGCTGGATGTTTTGGAGCTTGGCAGAGACCCTGGAAATGTGTAATACTAATCAGGAAACATGTACTGGTGACCTCATTGTTTAGGTGACCTCATTATGATGACATCATCTGCCAAACAATTCTCTTGGCTTCTCCCGTTATGAGTTGAGCAAGACTCGAGGATCACGTATTAGATTTGAAGATCACATAAAATACTCAAGTTGGCCAAACTCAGTTAGTGAGGCCGGACCCCCAATGGGACCCAGGATCGGGGCAGGGCCGGGGCGGGGCCGGGGCAGGACTAATACAGTTGCATTTTATGTACACCTTGCACTACCATTTCTATTGTATTGATACATTTTTGCAACACAGTAGCAGCTGCTTGTTTCTTTATTCCAATCTATTTGTCCTTATATAGGATGATGGGAACGCTGTAGGCCCTGTGTGTGCTAGGGCCTGTATGCTCTAGGGCCTGTCCGCTCTAGGGCCTGTCCGCTCTAGGGTCTGTCCGCTCTAGGGTCTGTCCGCTCTAGGGTCTGTCCGCTCTAGGGCCTGTCTGCTCTAGGTTATGTCCGCTCTAGGGTCCGTCTGCTCTAGGGTCTGTCTGCTCTAGGACCTGTCTGCTCTAGGGTTTGGCTGCTCTAGGGCCTGTCTGCTCTAGGACCTGTCCGCTCTAGGGTCTGTCCGCTCTAGGACCTGTCTGCTCTAGGGCCTGTCTGCACTAGGGCCTGTCTGCTCTAGGGTCTGTCCGCTCTAGGGTCTGTATGCTCTAGGGTCTGTCTGCGCTAGGACCTGTCTGCTCTAGGGCCTGTCCGCGCCAGGACCTGTCTGGTCTAGGGCCTGTCCGGGCTAGGGCCAGTCCGCTCTAGGGCCTGTCCGCGCTAGGGCCTGTCCGCGCTAGGGCCTGTCCCCTTTAGGGCCTGTCCGCTTTAGGGCCTGTCCGCTTTAGGGCCTGTCCGCTTTAGGGTCTGTCCGCTCTAGGGTCTGTCCGCTCTAGGACCTGTCCGCTCTAGGGTCTGTCCGCTCTAGGGCCTGTCCGCGCTAGGGCCTGTCCGCTTTAGGGCCTGTCCGCTTTAGGGCCTGTCCTCTTTAGGGTCTGTCCGCGCTAGGACCTGTCCGCTCTAGGGTCTGTCCGCTCTAGGGTCTGTCCGCTCTAGGGCCTGTCTGCGCTAGGGCCTGTCCGCTTTAGGGCCTGTCCGCTTTAGGGCCTGTCCTCTTTAGGGTCTGTCCTCTTTAGGGTCTGTCCGCGCTAGGACCTGTCCGCTCTAGGGTCTGTCCGCTCTAGGGTCTGTCCGCTCTAGGGTCTGTCCGCTCTAGGGCCTGTCCGCTCTAGGGCCTGTCCGCTCTAGGGTCTGTCCGCTCTAGGGTCTGTCCGCTCTAGGGTCTGTCTGCTCTAGGACCTGTCTTCTCTAGGGTTTGGCTTTTCTAGGACCTGTCTGCTCTAGGATCTGTCTGCGCTAGGGCCTGTCTGCTCTAGGGTCTGTCTGCTCTAGGACCTGCCTGCACTTGGGTCTGTCTGCTCTAGGACCTGTCTGCTCTAGGGCCTGTCTGCTCTAGGGTTTGGCTGCACTAGGAAATGTCTGCGCTAGGGCCTGTCTGCACTAGGACCTGTCTGATCTAGGGTTTGGCTGCTCTAGGATCTGTCTGCTCTAGGGTCTGTCTGCTCTAGGACCTGTCTGCTCTAGGGTCTGTCTGCTCTCGGGTCTGTCTGCGCTAGGGCCTGTCCGCTCTAGGGTTTGGCTGCTCTAGGACCTGTCTGCTCTAGGGTCTGTCTGCTCTAGGACCTGTCTGCTCTAGGGTCTGTCTGCTCTCGGGTCTGTCCGCTCTAGGGTCTGTCTGCACTAGGACCTGTCTGCTCTCGGGTCTGTCTGGTCTAGGGCCTGTCTGCTCTAGGGCCTTTCTGCACTAGGGCCTGTCCGCTCTAGGGTTTGGCTGCTCTAGGACCTGTCTGCTCTAGGGTCTGTCTGCTCTAGGACCTGTCTGCTCTAGGGTCTGTCTGCTCTAGGACCTGTCTGCACTAGGACCTGTCTGCTCTAGGACCTGTCTGCTCTAGGGTTTGGCTGCACTAGGATCTGTCTGCTCTAGGGCCTGTCTGCTCTAGGGCCTGTCTGCTCTAGGACCTGTCTGCACTAGGACCTGTCTGCTCTAGGACCTGTCTGCTCTAGGGTTTGGCTGCACTAGGATCTGTCTGCACTAGGACCTGTCTGCTCTCGGGTCTCTCTGGTCTAGGGCCTGTCTGCTCTAGGGCCTTTCTGCACTAGGACCTGTCTGCACTATGGTCTCTCTGCTCTAGGGCCTGTCCGCTCTAGGGCCTGTCTGCACTAGGACCAGTCTGCTGCAGGACCTGTCTGCTCTAGGGTCTGTCTGCTCTAGGGCCTGTCCGCTCTAGGACCTGTCTGCTCTAGGGTTTGGCTGCACTAGGAAATGTCTGCGCTAGGGTTTGGCTGCTCTAGGACCTGTCTGCTCTAGGGTCTGTCTGCTCTAGGACCTGTCTGCTCTAGGGCCTGTCTGCACTAGGGTCTGTCTGCTCTAGGCTTTGGCTGCTCTAGGACCTGTCTGCACTAGGGTCTGTCTGCTCTAGGGTTTGGCTGCTCTAGGACCTGTCTGCGCTAGGGTCTGTCTGCTCTAGGGTTTGGCTGCTCTAGGGCCTGTCTGCTCTAGGACCTGTCTGCTCTAGGACCTGTCTGCACTAGGACCTGTCTGCTCTAGGACCTGTCTGCTCTAGGGTTTGGCTGCACTAGGATCTGTCTGCTCTAGGGCCTGTCTGCTCTAGGGCCTGTCTGCTCTAGGGCCTGTCTGCTCTAGGACCTGTCTGCACTAGGACCTGTCTGCTCTAGGGCCTGTCTGCTCTAGGGCCTGTCTGCTCTAGGACCTGTCTGCACTAGGGCCTGTCTGCTCTAGGGCCTGTCTGCTCTAGGGCCTGTCTGCTCTAGGACCTGTCTGCACTAGGACCTGTCTGCACTAGGACCTGTCTGCACTAGGGCCTGTCTGCTCTAGGGCCTGTCTGCTCTAGGACCTGTCTGCTCTAGGACCTGTCTGCACTAGGACCTGTCTGCTCTAGGGCCTGTCTGCTCTAGGGCCTGTCTGCACTAGGACCAGTCTGCTGCAGGACCTGTCTGCTCTAGGGTCTGTCTGCGCTAGGGTCTGTCCGCTCTAGGACCTGTCCGCTCTAGGGTCTGTCCGCTCTAGGGCCTGTCCGCGCTAGGGCCTGTCCGCTTTAGGGCCTGTCCGCTTTAGGGCCTGTCCTCTTTAGGGTCTGTCCGCGCTAGGACCTGTCCGCTCTAGGGTCTGTCCGCTCTAGGGTCTGTCCGCTCTAGGGCCTGTCCGCGCTAGGGCCTGTCCGCTTTAGGGCCTGTCCGCTTTAGGGCCTGTCCTCTTTAGGGTCTGTCCTCTTTAGGGTCTGTCCGCGCTAGGACCTGTCCGCTCTAGGGTCTGTCCGCTCTAGGGTCTGTCCGCTCTAGGGTCTGTCCGCTCTAGGGCCTGTCCGCTCTAGGGCCTGTCCGCTCTAGGGCCTGTCCGCTCTAGGGTCTGTCCGCTCTAGGGTCTGTCCGCTCTAGGGTCTGTCTGCTCTAGGACCTGTCTTCTCTAGGGTTTGGCTTTTCTAGGACCTGTCTGCTCTAGGATCTGTCTGCGCTAGGGCCTGTCTGCTCTAGGGTCTGTCTGCTCTAGGACCTGCCTGCACTTGGGTCTGTCTGCTCTAGGACCTGTCTGCTCTAGGGCCTGTCTGCTCTAGGGTTTGGCTGCACTAGGGCCTGTCTGCTCTAGGGTTTGGCTGCACTAGGAAATGTCTGCGCTAGGGCCTGTCTGCACTAGGACCTGTCTGATCTAGGGTTTGGCTGCTCTAGGATCTGTCTGCTCTCGGGTCTGTCTGCGCTAGGGCCTGTCCGCTCTAGGGTTTGGCTGCTCTAGGACCTGTCTGCTCTAGGGTCTGTCTGCTCTAGGACCTGTCTGCTCTAGGGTCTGTCTGCTCTCGGGTCTGTCTGCACTAGGACCTGTCTGCTCTCGGGTCTGTCTGGTCTAGGGCCTGTCTGCTCTAGGGCCTTTCTGCACTAGGGCCTGTCCGCTCTAGGGTTTGGCTGCTCTAGGACCTGTCTGCTCTAGGGTCTGTCTGCTCTAGGACCTGTCTGCTCTAGGGTCTGTCTGCTCTCGGGTCTGTCTGCGCTAGGGCCTGTCCGCTCTAGGGTTTGGCTGCTCTAGGACCTGTCTGCTCTAGGGTCTGTCTGCTCTAGGACCTGTCTGCTCTAGGGTCTGTCTGCTCTCGGGTCTGTCCGCTCTAGGGTCTGTCTGCACTAGGACCTGTCTGCTCTCGGGTCTGTCTGGTCTAGGGGCTGTCTGCTCTAGGGCCTTTCTGCACTAGGACCTGTCTGCACTAGGACCTGTCTGCTCTCGGGTCTCTCTGGTCTAGGGCCTGTCTGCTCTAGGGCCTTTCTGCACTAGGACCTGTCTGCACTATGGTCTCTCTGGTCTAGGGCCTGTCCGCTCTAGGGCCTGTCTGCACTAGGACCAGTCTGCTGCAGGACCTGTCTGCTCTAGGGTCTGTCTGCTCTAGGGCCTGTCCGCTCTAGGACCTGTCTGCTCTAGGGTTTGGCTGCACTAGGAAATGTCTGCGCTAGGGCCTGTCTGCACTAGGACCAGTCTGCACTAGGATCTGTCTGCGCTAGGGTCTGTCTGCTCTAGGGTTTGGCTGCTCTAGGAAATGTCTGCGCTAGGGTTTGGCTGCTCTAGGACCTGTCTGCTCTAGGGTCTGTCTGCTCTAGGACCTGTCTGCTCTAGGGCCTGTCTGCACTAGGGTCTGTCTGCTCTAGGCTTTGGCTGCTCTAGGACCTGTCTGCACTAGGGTCTGTCTGCTCTAGGGTTTGGCTGCTCTAGGACCTGTCTGCGCTAGGGTCTGTCTGCTCTAGGGTTTGGCTGCTCTAGGGCCTGTCTGCTCTAGGGCCTGTCTGCTCTAGGACCTGTCTGCACTAGGACCTGTCTGCACTAGGACCTGTCTGCTCTAGGGTCTGTCTGCTCTAGGGGCTGTCTGCTCTAGGACCTGTCTGCTCTAGGACCTGTCTGCACTAGGACCTGTCTGCTCTAGGACCTGTCTGCTCTAGGGTTTGGCTGCACTAGGACCTGTCTGCTCTAGGGCCTGTCTGCTCTAGGGCCTGTCTGCTCTAGGGCCTGTCTGCTCTAGGACCTGTCTGCACTAGGACCTGTCTGCTCTAGGGCCTGTCTGCTCTAGGGCCTGTCTGCTCTAGGACCTGTCTGCTCTAGGACCTGTCTGCACTAGGGCCTGTCTGCTCTAGGGCCTGTCTGCTCTAGGGCCTGTCTGCTCTAGGACCTGTCTGCACTAGGACCTGTCTGCACTAGGACCTGTCTGCTCTAGGGCCTGTCTGCTCTAGGACCTGTCTGCTCTAGGACCTGTCTGCACTAGGACCTGTCTGCTCTAGGGCCTGTCTGCTCTAGGGCCTGTCTGCACTAGGACCAGTCTGCTGCAGGACCTGTCTGCTCTAGGGTCTGTCTGCGCTAGGGTCTGTCTGCTCTAGGACCTTTCTGCGCTTGGGTCTGTCTGCGCTAGGGCCTTTCTGCGCTAGGGCCTTTCTGCTCTAGGGCCTTTCTGCTCTAGGGCCTTTCTGCTCTAGGGTCTGTCTGCGCTAGGGTCTGTCTGCTCTAGGACCTTTCTGCGCTTGGGTCTGTCTGCGCTAGGGCCTTTCTGCGCTAGGGCCTTTCTGCTCTAGGGCCTTTCTGCTCTAGGGCCTTTCTGCTCTAGGGTCTGTCTGCGCTAGGGCCTGTCTGCTCTAGGGCCTTTCTGCGCTAGGGTCTGTGTGTGCTAGGGCCTGTTTGCAGCAGCCGATGTCTCGCCAATGTTCCCAGGATTGGGATCTCTGTGTGGGAACGCGCCGCAGACTGAGTCAGAGCCAGTCACATCCTGCCCCTATCTGCAGTCTCATCACCCAAACACAGCGCTCAGTGGGATGGGGCTGTCTGGGTGACTGCTGGATAATGCTCTGTGTATAGAGACAGCTGCACACACTATAATAACAGAGATGGGAGAGACAGATAGGAGAGAGCAATGGGTCAGGAGACTGCACACTGACCGCACAGATCATTAAATCTAAGAACAAAATTAATCAAGAAAAAAGTTTATAATTTGAAAAAAAAAAAAATACATTGTGATGCTTCCTCAGGACCCTGGAGGGATCCATGATAAATTGGTGAAGTTGGTGTGTGTGAGAGAGGGGCATTTACATTTCTGGACAGCCGTATTTGCACTGAATGAGGTAACGTTCCGCTTCTGGGTCAGTGGGGGAGGGGTGTGGTATCAATTTCAGTCTTATCCTACAATCAAACAAAAGCTTTGGACTTTTTATGATGTAACAAACACCAAATGATTTCCTCAACCGAGTATACAAAAAATCTGATTTCCCCCAAACATGTTTTATGCCCACAAACTCTAAAATGGTATTTATTTCAATAGTGTACAAACCTACAAATGAAATACAGTGGACACTGAACCTCCTCGGAACTCGATGATTTTGGAACTCAGCGCATCAGACTGACTGAGAATTGGTTCTGAGCTCGATGTGCTCGCACCACCCCAAATCCTGTCTTTCAGGAAGTGGAATACTGTGGCATAATGTAGTTAGCGCCTACAAGAGCCCTGTGCCTACAACATTCAAAGTGCAGCCTGTGTCTATAAGAATCACAGTGTAGCCTATTAGAATGAAAGTGTAGCTTGTGCTTATAAGAATCAAAGAGTGACCTGTGCTTATAAGAATCAAAGTGCAGCCTGTGCCTATAAGAACCAAAGTTTCCAGCAATAACCTCTCTTTATTTTGGATCCTTTGGTCCAATGGTGATCATAAATAGCGCCCTATTCTAGAGTACAAAAGGACTCTTACCAGCATACATCAGTATACATCAGCATGCTGTTTGCAACCACTGAAGAAGCCTAGTAGCTAGACGCAACGCGTTTGGTAATTTTATACATTTTTTTAGCCTTTTTATTCATTATCATCATAGTATGATCATGTATTTTCTTTGTGCATGTATAATTTCTTTTAATTTCCATATGACCCATAATATACCACATTGACAGTGTACATTGTACTTTTGATCTGTCTGTGGATATTCCATTTATACCAAGCAGGTGACTGTGCTTAGCACCACTTGTAGATATTTGTGATCACCATTGGACCAAAGTATCCAAAAGAATCTCCTACTTCTAATAAGGATATAGACTCCGGGTACCCCTAAGGGAGACATCTGTACACCAACAGCGAAGAGAACCAAAAATGGAACCCGTGAGGAGGACCCGTGTTGAAGGAGATTCCATACCTCATTAGATGAGGACAACAAATGTGAGTGTATTCTTACTCTGACTTACTAGAAATCCCCATTTCTGTTGCACTAGGAGGTGGTGCGCCTCTCTCCCCCTACCTTTCTGGTTTTCCAGTCGCTTTGGCGCACGCTCTGTGAATAGTGTCCCAAGAGGAGCTGCAAACCTCTGCAACAAGTTACATCCTAAAGACTATATTGGACTTTTACTGCCGGGACTATGGACTGGTACAAAGTACTCGCTATACGGGATATTATCTGAACAGCGCTATCTAGTACTGATTTGCAATACAATGCTTTGATCTGGTGTCTGCGGCATGACCAACACTTTCACTTTAATCACATATATAGTTGTGAGCATGCGGGTTGTTGCTAACGCTGCGGGCTCATGTAGCGAACCTGCAGCCCTCGCAAAGCAAGTGCCAAAGGCGCTCCTTGCCAGCAACTGCGGACCTCGCAAAATTTACAGACTTACGAGAAAAAAATATGAGAGATACGGGGAAAAACCATTATGACCTCGCAAAAATACGACCTTACCACCCGAGACCCGCGCATATGAAAACATTAAAAACACAATAAATACACACAACAAATACATAAAAAGCTTACCCACAGCAAGGGGGGAGCACCGAGGACCTCGAAAAGTGAAGTTACACCTCGATTAAACCCGAAATAAAAGAGTTTAGACACCCGAAAATCACCTAAGCGAGAGAAAAAATGGCCGCTGAATCAAATGAAAACGAGGCTACAGGACTCTAAAGATGCAAAAGACCACCAAACACACACGGATTTTCCCAAAAAGACAGACGCGATCCAAGAACAAGAACGCCAAATTAGCCACAGACGCATAACATACATTAGGCGCCATTTTACAACACTAACTTACACAATGCGGAAGTACACAGCTACCCTAACGGCTTCCCGTCGCGCACGCAGCCTATTTACACTACACACTGCGCACATTGCTGACACTCCACAGCACTCAAAAGACACATTGTATGCTGCAGCAACATGAAAACAGATTGTCAGCTCTTCTGCACAATGCAACCTGCATATATTACTTCAAAATAGGTAAAGTATATTGATGTATTATTCTACTAAATATTTCATTAGCAAAAAAATAAATGCTCATAGCACACAAACAGACAACAACCTCGTAATGAGCGCCGAAGCATCTTGGAACACCAACAAAATGTACCGCCCTTACAATCTTATTGCCGTCATTTTTTGATGGGCAAGTCGCTAGTTAAAGTATAACATTGTGCAATCAAAGCCCACAAACCATTAATCATTATTTAAAAGCTTTCTTCAAGAAATACGCAACATACACAAAAATCCAACTTAGTGTAAATATTGTGCAAGAATCGTGACGCAGCGATCTCGGTGTTTACACAATAATTCTGTCAGCAATTAAACTTTCAACACAAGTAAATGTAAAGTTTGTGGCTCCCACTGATTGGTGTCATGCTGTGGGAGCTGGGACACAAAATAATGTTTATATAAGTAGATACATGTAGCAAAGAAAAGAAAACACGCGTGATACATTGTTGGTTTTAGGCAGCGACGAAACTCTGGTTGTACAGACAAATGGGGCCACATGCGGCCCTGGGGCCCTGGGGGGCTCAGCGCAGAATACCATTTGCTTCTCTTGTCGTTCCTAGCGCATGTTTCATTTGTGTTGCCATCTGTAGTTATATATATATATATATATATATATATATATATATATATATATATATATATATATATATATATATATATATGGTGGGCAAAAAAGCGATAGAATCCCCCACCATACATTAGTACAGTAAATAGATAGTACATCTGCGTCACATTTAAATGTCTAAAACACGTTAAAAAAAACGTATTTCTTGCTCAGAATTCCAAGAAATACCATTATTGCATTGCATTCTGGGAGCATGGGAAGGGACATGCAAATGTGCCCACAAAGGCTTCGCTCTTGCAATCCATAACCCTTTTAAACTGCTTCCTTTAAGCTTATGCCTGTTGTATTACACCGCTTTTTTGCAAGGCTCAGGATGGATTATACACAAGCCGGGAATCTGACCCTCAGACAGCTGTTCCGAGGTTACCGCCTCTCATTAGTGTGGGGCCGGTTCCTAGCTTGTGTAGTAGATCTTATGTCCCTGCTCAGATTCCCACAATGCAATGTAATAACTGTATTTCTTGGAATTCTGAGCTGAAAAGAGTTTTTTAAACTTGTTTTAGATCTTCAAATGTGATCACAGACATACTATTTATTTATTTACTGTACGGTGGGGGCTTCTATCGCTCTTTCGCCCACCATATATTATAATATGATGGTTGTGGTGAACTGCCTCCTCAAAATATCCACTACACAAGCTAAGGAACCGGCCCCACGCTGGTGATAGGCAGTAACCTTGAAACAGCTGTCCGTGGGTAGGATTCCTAGATTGTGTATAATCCATCCTGAGCTGTGTAATACAGCAGGCATATGCTTAAAGGAAGCCATGTTTAAAATGGTAATGGATTTCAAGAGCAAAGCCTTTGTGGGTACATTTGCATGTAACTGCCTGGGCTCCCAGAATGCAGTGTAATAACTGTATTTCTTGGAATTCTGGGCATAAAACAAGTTTTTTTAACTTGATTTAGACGTTCTTATGTGAGCACAGATGTACTATTTATTTACTGTACTATATATATATAATTAGTCCACGGGCTGCTGTAATTTTCAATAAACTCTGTGGGATATTATGATAATGAGCTAATAAGAGGAAAAATATTTATTTTAGCATCTTATCACAAAAAAAGCAAAAATGGTAAAATTAACTTCACTATAAATCTTGACCCAAATCAAACAATTTCTGTCCAGAGTCGTGAGCCGGGAACCCAAGCTTTGAGATATAGGACAGATCCCATCCTAAAGACCCTCCAGAATGGATGTAACATCAGGAGGAACCTTTATATTGTTGTCTAAACGTGTCCTCTAATCTGGAAGAAATAATCTCAGGCCTTGAACACAGAGATTACACCGGAGCCTTCAGCAGAAGATGTCGCCATAAATAAGAGATTTACTATGTTTATTGTTTGATAATGTGGGAACTCTCATTACTCAGCCCAGAAACATTTCTTGGGTTCCCATGTCATTACACGACATACCGCACATTTCTGAACCATGCCCTCCTACGCAAGTATTGTACGGTGGTTTCCCATCTCTTGACCACTAGTGGGCGACAGGTGGCATGGCGGCGGGATGTGGCCCTACTTTAGAGTGAGAGAACAATATCCAGTCCAAAACTAGGAAATGATACCGAATACTTCTCCTCATTATCTATACGTCTTTTACCTATTGATTCCTTTGCCCCATTTTGCTTTGATTAGAATAAAAAGGTTTAAAGCGCCGTGAGGCCCTTTAAAGGACTCAGGAGCCACATATGGGTCCCATCAAGTGGAATAGGTGGCCCACCACTAGAGCATTAGATGCACATCATACCCTACACGGATCAAAGACTTCATTATCCCACTTATGGGGCGGTGACATTTACCTTCTTTAATATCTATATATTGATATATTGGATTAAAATGCATTTTGGGCTCATTTGCATGTCCCCACCCAGTTTCCCAGAGTGCAGGGCAATTACTGTATTTTTGGGTATTCTGAGCAGGAAATATCATTTTCAGTTAATTTTTAGACATTTAAATGTGAACACAAATGTACTATTTATTTACTTTAATTTGGAGGGGGGTTTGATCAGACCCCTTTTTTACTACAGAGCGCCATTTTCTATACACCACCGTATACAGACCAGGCATGAATATTACTGTGATATAGTTTTTTTGATGTGGACTCTTTTCTGGGTCACATGGAAAGGGTCTTGGCTGGGTATTTATATGAGCCAGACAGGGAGGTGGTAGCCCCGCTATGGTGAGGCCTTCTAGTTGCTTCTGAGGACTCCAACCAGAAGGTAATGCACAGGGGCCCTCTTTGGTGGGGGGATTCTTTTTATACTTCCCAGACCTTTTGGCTGGACCAGTGACCAACATGTCCCCAGTCTTCCAGGAACACATGTAGAGTGGTCCTTTAAGATGCTATGGCACTCTGCCGCCTTCTAGTCTTGTGATGTCATTGTACCACCCAGTGAGGTCATGATAATCATGTCCCTGCTCAGGTTCCCAGAATGCTCTGCTCTTGGAAATAATACAACTATAATGTGTATTTTGTGCTAAATATTTTACTGTTACTATTTTGAGTCACTCTATCAGTTTAGTAACAAGATTTATAATGCACTTAAATGGACACTGAAAAGGTCGGAAAAACTGAAGAAATTAAAAGTACACAAAATAAATCTATTTTCAATTTGTTGTAATTACAGATTTTAAGTTGAAGTCGTTTATACCAACCGCAATTATATTTATTTTTATATGTACATTTCATTTTGTCAATAAATGGGACCTTTTCTGTGTTTCTTCAGCATAACGGACACAAAGTATCAGAGCATTACAGAATAATAATAAAAATGATGGGAACGGCCTGGATGTCCTTGTGTTGTTCAGATAAAGCCTTTTACTGATTATTTCTAAGTGGCGCCATATTGTGGCGCTTATACAGTAAGTGGGAGATCTCAGCACGGGCACCTGGATGCAAATAAGCTTCATTGTAACTGCCATATTTACATGATGGTGCTGACAGGTTATCTAATATTGAACCAGATGGACAAACAAAGCAAATTGAGCATGTGCAAATACTTATTGTCAGTCACACGGTGTGTACGCATGAAAGCCAACACCATATAGCCGGGTCTGTGTGGGATAAACATTGTTTCATTATTATTTATTTAAAAAATATGTATTTCATTAAACTTTACTGAAAATGCAGTTTTAAAAGAAATATTTCACTAAGAAATTATTGTTTGACAGACACAAAAGTATATTATGAAGTTGTTTATCTGACTGAAGTTTACAGGGGAAGAGGCACAGGAGAGGGAGAGGGGGGGACACAGGGGAGGGAGAGAGGTGAAGAGACACAGGGGAGGGGGAAGAGACACAGGGGAGGGGGAAGAGACACAGGGGAGGGGGAAAGAGACACAGGGGAGGGAGAGGGGGGAGAGACACAGGGGAGGGGGAAGAGACACAGGCAAGGGGGGAAAGAGACACAGGGGAGGGAGTGGGGGATACAGGGGGTTGAGGGGGAGGGAGGGGGAGAGAGGGGGAGATACAGGGGAGAGGGGAAAGAGACACAGGGGGGGGGGAGAGGGGGGAACAGACACAGGGGAGGGGGAAAGAGACACAGGGGAGGGGGGAAAAAGACATAAGGGAGAGATAGGGTTGTGGAGGGAGAGAGAGGGGGGATAGAGACACGGATGAGGGGGGAAGGAGACATAGGGGAGGGAGAGGGGGGTAGGAGACATATGGGTGGGAGAGAGGGGGAAAGAGACATAGGGGAGGGAGAGGGGGGAACAGACACAGGGGAGAAGAGGAAGGAAAAACAGGGGAGGGAGAGGGGTAAAGAGCCACAGGGGAGGGAGAGGGGGGAAAGAGATACAGGAGAGGGGGGAAGGAGATATAGCGAAGGGAGAGGGGGGTAGGAGACATAGGGATGGGAGAGAGGGGGAAGAGACATGGGGGAGGGAGAGGGGGGAACAGACACAGGGGAGAAGAGGAAGGGAAAACAGGGGAGGGAGAGGGGGAAAGATACACAGGGGAGGGAGAGGGGGCAAAGAGACACCGGGGAGGGATAGGGGGCAAAGAGACACAGGGGAGGGAGAGCGGGGAACAGATACAGGGGAGGGCGGAAGAGACACAGGGGAGGGGGGAAGAGACACAGGGGAGGGAGAGGGGGGGGGAACAGATACAGGGGAGGGGGAAGAGACACAGGGGAGGGGGGAAGAGACACAGGGGAGGGAGAGTAACGCTCGCAAATCTGCTCATTGCAAGGCTAGTAGAGTGGGGGGAGAGTCTCACAATGAGCTCTGAAAGCACTCATTGCCAGCCCCACGATAAGCACCAGAGGGGGGGGGGGGGGAGGCAAATTGCATGGCCCGTGATGAGAGCCAAAAGCGCTCATTGCAAGGCCCGTAAAGTAGAGGGGGGTGGGGAGGTGAGGCCCGCAAGTTACGGGTGGGAGAGGCTTGCAATGAGCGCTGCAAGTTAGAGGGCAAACAACAGTATTGCGAGCCTTCAAATATTTTTGCCATCATTTTTTTGTCGGGCACCCCCTGTGAGTTAAGCACCTTAGGCATCTGCTTAGCATGTATTGGTAAGTCCTTCCCTGCAGACAAGAGGCGTGGGTATATAACCTCTAGTGTCACTTGGTCAGTGTTATGGATTCCATAAGGAGATTGGAAGGAGCTGGTACAAAAATGAAATGTGGATTTAATTTAAAGAGGGGAAGAGATAGTAAGAGTGAGAGGAGGAAGAGAGACTTGTGGCAGCGCCGGGTTTAGTCGGGAGGGGAAATATAATGACCTTTATAGAAAGATGACCCGATCACACTAGGGGCTCTGACCGCTTACATATATTTTGGTGTCTCTACCTTGTAGAGATAGGTTTGTAGGGGGCCCAGATTATTTTGGCCCTCCATTCACTAGCTCTCTCTCTATTCTCTCTCTCTGCTTTGTCTAGCAGTCAGAGCTAAATCTTCAGGCACAAAGTTACACTGACAATGATCTTCACTGGCTGGAGACTTGCTGTGTTAAAGCTTATGCTGCGAGGGGCAGCCTATGAATCATTGTATGGTCTCTCATCTAATCAGATTGTTCTTAAAGCCCTTTAGGCATGTCTCTCCACCAAACCACCTACCCACCCCTTGATTACTTTATCAGGGTGGAGACAAACAGATCAACCAGATGCTGATACTGTAACATTTGAAAATGGTTTTAAATTGGGCCGTGCCATTATAAATCATTAAATAGGAATTTAGCAAACCCTGAATCCCCAGTCCGGGTGTAAATGTTCGTGTGTGAATAATGTCTAAAAGAGCCATGACTGGGCAATGGGAACCGATGAGTATTATGGGGTGATTATAATATATATATATAGGTGTATACTCATGAAATGGTCATATTTTTAGTACTGGAAAAACTATTAGAGCAGATTCAACAAACACGGATACATTAATCATCAAGTAAAAGAATCATAAAGTCAAATAAAGACTTGGAATAAATCCGACCAGTACACAACATATACCATGTGCGAAACGTATGAATATAAGACCATAACAATTTATTCATTTTCACTCAAAACGATCATTTTATACAACGGTTGTTTCTTCTATTTTTTCAGTACCAAATTTACCAATGATTTATATATTATATTATTATATTTTGTTACATTTTATGCATTTTAGGAATACTTATTACTTATTTATATTGAAATTGAAAAACAAATAATCATATGTATATCCCCAAAAATATCTTTATAAATATAGATTATTTGGAAGACCCAATCGATAAGCCACCCATTAAATAAAAAGATCAGATACCAACAGCTTAAACCCAAACTTGAAGTAAGAGTCCATAAGCATGGTGATGGCATTGTGCCATGTCCCTTCAAACCTTCATGCCTATGTTTATAAAATGTTGTAATATGTTTGTACCATTCTTCTAAGTCTTGTTGTGGCATTGACCAGACCCCCATTACAACTTGGTATATGGTATTTTGTTACATCCTCATGCCTTGCTATGGTATTGGGTCATCTTTCATCAAGCCTTAGGGTGGCATTGTAACAATCTTCATCAAGCTTTAATATGGCAGCATGCCACCCTCAATCTAGCCTGGCATTAGGCCGTATTTAATCAAGCCATGTTGTGGCATTGAGTAATCTTTCATCAAGCCTTGGTGTGGCATAGGGCCATCTTTCACCAAGCATTGGTGTATGGTATTTAGTCACCCCTCATGCCTTGTTGTGGCATTGGGCCATCTTTCATCAAGCCTTGGTGTGGCATTGTAACAATCTTCATCAAGCTTTTATATGGCAGCATGCCACCATTAATCTAGCCTGGCATGTCACTGCGACACGTTGTATCACTTTTTGTCATGGCATCATACCACTACCATCAACCCTCATCATGCCACACTCATCCAACCTGTGATATAAGATATGCCGCCTTCTATCATGTAAGATGATAACTGTATCTCTGCTCTTGGGAAACAATGTTGCAGTAATGTGTCCTCTGATAATAACCAGATTTAGGACATATCTTTATAACAGCAACAAGCTAAACAAATCTGTTAATTAATTAATTTCAAAACCATAATCTCCGAGCTGCTTGACCTGGGGTTCTGATGCCAAATAAATACAACCACTGGCTCATATTGGGTGCTACAACCAGAAAGGATAAGTAAGATAATCTCTCCAAGAACTGTTTACAAGCAGCTAATAATTAATTTAATTGGAAATAAAACACTTTGAAATAAAATATGTACACTTTTCAGATTAAAGACAATAGAAGAGGGTTAGATATCTCTTCACTGGCACCTACATACAAACAAGGCAGAGTATCTGCAATATTTACCTGGTTTGTCATATAAGAATGT
Source organism: Discoglossus pictus (assembly GCA_027410445.1). Taxonomy (NCBI): domain Eukaryota; kingdom Metazoa; phylum Chordata; class Amphibia; order Anura; family Alytidae; genus Discoglossus; species Discoglossus pictus. The sequence continues at coordinate 26,386 of JAPZIH010000774.1, forward strand.
AATCATAGAAACATAAATACAATAAAACAAGTGTACTATTGTCATTGTGTGTGCAGAGGAACAAGGAACCAACCCCCAGTTATACAAGATAACATGTGGACCTGCTGTGGCCTCTCCTCTCATGGACAGACATACTGCCCCATACACATCTGGTGATGCACAATTAAATCTAATTTTGCTATTTTTTGTGTCCCATGTTCAAATAATCTGGGGTGCCCCCCCCCCCCCCCCCCATTCTTACGTCCCTGGAATAAATATATTCAGTTCTATTGAAAAACTGCCACAATAATTAACTTACAAATAAATTAGATAGAAGTGTGTAATGGGATTCCCCCTAACAGGCTCAATCCAGAAAACTAAAGACCAGTGGATGCCCAAGTAATGCTAAATGCACATAACACAATTATAATATATATAATGACATAAATATATAACTAAATAAAGGCTGTATTTGTTCATTTTTACATTCTAGACACATTTCCATTATCAGGCTCAGCTCTGCAGAAGAATATATTGTAATTAAATGACATGAGGCACAAAGGATATATTTTGAAGGATAAGGAGCATCTAAATAAACATTAATAAGTAGAGTCATTGCTCATGTCTTATGTCTCCAGGGGTTATTGATCACTATTATACAGCACACACATTTACAGAGCAGAAGTACATGAGCTACTGCCCCTGTTCCTAAGAGCTTACAATCTATAGGGCACAGTGTAATGGGATTGTGTGGGTCCATTTGCAGTCACACTGTATGTTTGCTGATACTATCTGACACTGTAAAACAATAATGCAAATGTGTCCAGGGCAGGTAACTGAGCCACTTCCTGCTGGAGCTCTGCTCCCCACACTATACATACACCTTTTATGGTAAGAGAGGGCTGAGGGGCAGGGCAGGAGGGAGGGAGGCAAGGAGGCAGGGAAGGAGGGAGGCAGGGAAGGAAGGGGCTGTGATGTCAGGAGGAGGCTGTGTCTCTTGCACTGACCCCTGTGCAATGCTCAGCAGGATCACACAGACAGAGACTCAGCTGAGCTATTGTTCTGTGAGAAGAGACACTATCAGTGGGGAAACACACCCACTACTAGGGGGACTGACACCCACCCACTAACACACACACACAGCCACACTCACTATACACCCACTAACAGAGATACCACAGAGGAGCTGACACCCACCCACTTCTAGACACACTAGCACAGGCTTGGACCCCCTGACAGGTAAGGACCCTGCTCCCCTCATCCCCCCTCTCTGCTCTTAACTGTAGACAGGACCAACCTGGGGATGCTCCAGGATATCTCTGACTTACTTTGCTGTTTTATGCTATTTCTTGAGAAATTACAGATTAAAGTGTAAGCTCTTTGGGGCAGTAGACTTGATTAGGTGAGATGTTATAGGACACTGACACAGGTCAGAATAGCAGGAACTGGCAACCCACAATCTGTTATAAATGTGATGTATGACATTGGGTGGGGGGTTATTTGTCATATAAGATTGATTCCCATTGATACATATATATATGTTATATACTGTGATACATTGTAATTTATTCTTTTTGATGTATAGTATATACTGTAATTAATTCTCACTGATATATATTATATACTATACTTATTTTATGCTGACACTATGTTATATGATAATATAATGTGTAGCTGTGGGAGGGGTGGGGGCTCCTAATCCCCTCCAACTAATTACCCTCTGTGTTGTGCGGTGTTACATTGTATCATTCCCATCTATATACATTGTGTTATTATCCTGTGTTACACTGTATCATTTCTATCTATACACATTGTGTTATTATCCTGTGTTACATTGTATCATTTCTATCTATATACATTGTGTTATTATCCTGTGTTACATTGTATCATTTCTATATATATACATTGTGTTATTATCATGTGTTACATTGTATCAGTTCTATCTATATTCATTGAGTTATTATCCTGTGTTACATTGTATCATTTCCATCTATATACATTGTGTTATTTCCATGTGTTACATTGTATCATGTCCCTTTGTGTATACTTTGTGTTATGTCCCTGTATATTTTGTGCAGCTCTGTAGAATATGTTTGAACTTCATAGATAACCAGTAATAATAGATTGTAACCTCCTCTGCCAAGTCTGTATTATATGTGTATAGAACACATTGGTACTTTTATTATATTCCCACTAAGGGATGCTGAGATTTGCAGGAGCCCCCCACCCCCCTCACTGTATTTATTACCTCTCATCTCCCATCTGCTCAGCCCCTGAAGCCCCCCAGGCTGTGTGGAGGGGGCAGGGAGTGGTGGTCCCTGTAAATGATGACACAGCAGCCATATACATTATTGGGACACAAAGAGGGCTTGGAGCCTGAGAGGTGATCAGGGGCTGAGTCATGTTTTCTCATGTTAACCCCTAAGGTGCTGATACAGAATTGGGAGTGGTGATAAATTCTATGTCTGTTACCTGAGGCACAAATCTAAGCCAAGCAGATAAGAAACAATAGGTCCAACTGATCTGTCCATTACTATCTCTAAAGAATCTGATGATACCAACTTGACTAGATTAGCCCTGTATTTGTTCTGGGAGTCTATTCCTCTTATCTATCAGCCTTTAGGTCATGTATTGTTTTTGCAAGTTCTACCTCCCTACTTCATGATCTCTTGTTCTTCCTGTTCTTTATCACTATTGGATTTTAGTAAATACTTTTATATATTTTCAGGTCTATATAATATCCCCCTCTCTGCTCCAATCTATACATATTAATGTCATGGAGTACCCTCTAATCTATACATACCACGAAATTGCCTGTCAAAAATGATGGGAATAAAATCACCCCTCCCCCTCTCTCCCCTGTGCCTCCTCCTCCTCTCCCTTCCCTATGCCTCCTTTCCCGTCTCCCTCCCCTGTGTCTCCTTTCCCCCTCTCCCTTTCCTGTACCTCCATTCCCCCCTCTCCCTCTTGTGTACCCCCTTTCCCCCCTCTCCCTCTTGTGTACCCCCTTTCCCCCCTCTCCCTCACCTGTACCTCCTTCCCCCCCTCTCCTGTACCTCCTTTCCCCCTGTGACTCCTCCCCCTCTCTCCCCTGTGCTTCCTCTCCCTTCCCTGTGCCTCCTTTCCCCCGTCTCCCCCCCTGTGTCTCCTTCCCCCCCTCTCCTGTACCCCCTTTCCCCCATCTCCCTCCCCTGTGTCTCTTTTCCCCTCTCCCTCCCCTGTGTCTCTTCCCCCTCTCCCTTGTGTCTCCTTCCACCACTCTCCCTCCCTTGTTTCTCCTTCCACCCCTCTCCCTCCCTTGTGTCTCCTTGCTCCCTCCCCTATGTCTCCTCCCCCTCTCTCCCCTGTACCTCCTTGCCCCCTCTCCCTTTCCCTCTCTCCTGTGCCTCCTTTCTCACTCTCCCTTTTCTCCCTCTACCGATGTCTCCATTCCCCCCCTCCCCTGTGTCTTCTTTCCCCCCTCTCTCCCTCTTCTGTGCCTCCTTTCCCTGTGTCTTCTTTCCCCCTCTTACTTCCCCCCATTGTGTCTCCTTTCCCCCTCTTCCTCCCCTGTGTCTCCTCCCCCCCCTCCCTCCCTTGTGTCTCCATTCCCCCTCCTCTCCCTCCCTTGTCTCCTTTCACCCTCTCCCTCCCCAGTGTCTCGTACCTGGATGGGACCCTGCCAGCAGAGCCGCACTCACCTCCTCTGCGGCTTGATCCAGAAAGTAGTTCTGGCCGGAGGACGGGAGCCGCAGAGGATAAGACGGAGTGCGGTGCTGCTGGCAGGTACGTGCTTCAGCTTGTGGCAGGTGTCGCATCCAGGTACTGGGGTGGGTGATGCGAGCCTTGGATAGGCCAGGAGGGGGTGATGCGAGCTCTGGGGTACCAGGTACTACTGGGGTGACAAGGCTCATGGTTGACGGCTTGACCTTGCGGGGCTCACAAAGTGTGACCAACATCGTAAGCGTTCCCAACACTGACAAGTATATATGTGATTACTGTCATGGAATCCTCTGTAATCCTATACATATTAATGTCATGGAGTCCCCTCTAATCTATACATATTGCTGTCATGGAGTCCCCTCTAATCTATACATATTAATGTCATGGAGTCCCCTCTAATCTATACATATTAATGTCATGGAGTCCCCTCTAATCTATACATATTAATGTCATGGAGTCCCCTCTAATCTATACATATTGCTGTCATGGAGTCCCCTCTAATCTATACATATTAATGTCATGGAGTCCCCTCTAATCTATACATATTAATGTCATGGAGTCCCCTCTAATCTATACATATTAATGTCATGGAGTCCCCTCTAATCTATACATATTAATGTCATGGAGTCCCCTCTAATCTATACATATTAATGTCATGGAGTCCTCTCTAATCTATACATATTAATGTCATGGAGTCCTCTCTAATCTATACATATTAATGTCATGGAGTCCCCTTTAATCTATACATATTAATGTCATGGAGTCCCCTCTAATCTATACATATTAATGTCATGGAGTCCCCTCTAATCTATACATATTAATGTCATGGAGTCCCCTCTAATCTATACATATTAATGTCATGGAGTCCCCTCTAATCTATACATATTAATGTCATGGAGTCCTCTCTAATCTATACATATTAATGTCATGGAGTCCCCTTTAATCTATACATATTAATGTCATGGAGTTCCCTCTAATCTATACATATTAATGTCATGGAGTCCTCTCTAATCTATACATATTAATGTCATGGAGTCCTCTCTAATCTATACATATTAATATCATGGAGTCCTCTCTAATCTATACATATTAATATCATGGAGTCTCCTCTAATCTATACATATTAATGTCATGGAGTCTCCTCTAATCTATACATATTACTGTCATAGAGTCCTCTCTAATCTATACATATTAATGTCATGGAGTCCTCTCTAATCTATACATATTAATGTCATGGAGTCCCCTCTAATCTATACATATTAATATCATGGAGTCCCCTCTAATCTATACATATTAATGTCATGGAGTCTCCTCTAATCTATACATATTAATGTCATGGAGTCCCCTCTAATCTATACATATTAATATCATGGAGTCCCCTCTAATCTATACATATTAATGTCATGGAGTCTCCTCTAATCTATACATATTAATGTCATGGAGTCCCCTCTAATCTATACATATTAATGTCATGGAGTCCTCTCTAATCTATACATATTAATGTCATGGAGTCCCCTCTAATCTATACATATTAATATCATGGAGTCCCCTCTAATCTATACATATTAATATCATGGAGTCCCCTCTAATCTATACATATTAATATCATGGAGTCCCCTCTAATCTATACATATTAATGTCATGGAGTCTCCTCTAATCTATACATATTAATGTCATGGAGTCTCCTCTAATCTATACATATTAATGTCATGGAGTCCCCTCTAATCTATACATATTATTATCATGGAGTCCTCTCTAATCTATACATATTAATGTCATGGAGTCCCCTCTAATCTATACATATTAATGTCATGGAGTACCCTCTAATCTATACATATTACTGTCATGGAGTCCCCTCTAATCTATACATATTAATGTCATGGAGTCTCCTCTAATCTATACATATTAATGTCATGGAGCCCTCTAATCTATACATATTAATGTCATGGAGTCCCCTCTAATCTATACATATTACTATCATGGAGTCTCCTCTAATCTATACATATTAATGTCATGGAGTCTCCTCTAATCTATACATATTAATGTCATGGAGTCCCCTCTAATCTATACATATTACCGTCATGGAGTCCTCTCTAATCTATACATATTAATGTCATGGAGTCCCCTCTAATCTATACATATTACTATCATGGAGTCTCCTCTAATCTATACATATTAATGTCATGGAGTCTCCTCTAATCTATACATATTACTGTCATGGAGTCCCCTCTAATCTATACATATTAATGTCATGGTGTCCCCTCTAATCTATACATATTACTGTCATGGAGTCCCCTCTAATCTATACATATTAATGTCATGGAGTCCCCTCTAATCTATACATATTACCGTCATGGAGTCCTCTCTAATCTATACATATTACCGTCATGGAGTCCTCTCTAATCTATACATATTAATGTCATGGAGTCCCCTCTAATCTATACATATTACTATCATGGAGTCTCCTCTAATCTATACATATTAATGCCATGGAGTCCCCTCTATTCTATACATATTAATGTCATGGAGTCCCCTCTAATCTATACATATTAATGTCATGGAGTCCCCTCTAATCTATACATATTAATGTCATGGAGTCCCCTCTAATCTATACATATTACTGTCATGGAGTCCTCTCTAATCTATACATATTAATGTCATGGAGTCTCCTCTAATCTATACATATTAATATCATGGAGTCCTCTCTAATCTATACATATTAATGTCATGGAGTCCTCTCTAATCTATACATATTAATGTCATGGAGTCCTCTCTAATCTATACATATTAATGTCATGGAGTCCTCTCTAATCTATACATATTAATGTCATGGAGTCCTCTCTAATCTATACATATTCTTGTCATGGAGTCCTCTCTAATCTATACATATTAATGTCATGGAGTCCCCTCTAATCTATACATATTAATATGGAGTCCCCTCTAATCTATACATATTAATGTCACAGAGTCTCCTCTAATCTATACATATTAATGTCATGGAGTCCCCTCTAATCTATACATATTAATGTCATGGAGTCCTCTGTAATCTATACATATTCATGTCATGGAGTCCCCTCTAATCTATACATATTAATGTCATGGAGTCCTCTGTAATCTATACATATTCATGTCATGGAGTCCTCTCTAATCTATACATATTAATGTCATGGAGTCCTCTCTAATCTATACATATTCTTGTCATGGAGTCCTCTCTAATCTATACATATTAATGTCATGGAGTCCTCTCTAATCTATACATATTCTTGTCATGGAGTCCTCTCTAATCTATACATATTAATGTCATGGAGTCCTCTGTAATCTATACATATTCATGTCACGGAGTCCCCTCTAATCTATACATATTAATATGGAGTCCCCTCTAATCTATACATATTAATGTCATGGAGTCCTCTGTAATCTATACATATTCATGTCATGGAGTCCTCTCTAATCTATACATATTACTGTCATGGAGTCCCCTCTAATCTATACATATTACTGTCATGGAGTCCCCTCTAATCTATACATATTAATGTCATGGAGTCCCCTCTAATCTATACATATTAATGTCATGGAGTCCTCTGTAATCTATACATATTCATGTCATGGAGTCCCCTCTAATCTATACATATTACTGTCATGGAGTCCCCTCTAATCTATACATATTACTGTCATGGAGTCCCCTCTAATCTATACATATTAATGTCATGGAGTCCCCTCTATTCTATACATATTAATGTCATGGAGCCTCCTCTAATCTATACACATTAATGTCATGGAGTCCTCTCTAATCTATACATATTAATGTCATGGAGCCTCCTCTAATCTATACATATTAATGTCATGGAGTCCTCTGTAATTAGTCCCCTGGATTACACTTTATCTGCAGTTCTGTTACTGGACTTTCCCCACCACATCCACGTATCCCACCCCCCTCCTAGTACTAATTACCCCCTCCCCCCCCCCCTCCGGCTCTAGTACTCCTTCCCACCCCAGTATTACTGGATATTACTATAGAGAAGGAGAAAGTAATTATAAGATCTGCGGCCGGGTAATTACTAGAGGGAGCCGGTAATTAGTTTCCTTCCTGCTATGAGGAGGCCGGAGCTTTGATCATTATTGGATTGTTACTTTGTATCCTGCGACACTGTTTATATTAGGGATGGTGAGTGTGTGGTATAAGGATGAAAGGGACACAGCAAAGGTCCCACTTAGTACAGATAATAACTGGGGGGAAGCGGGAAAACTGAGCTGGGGGATTATACCACAAGAATCAGAACCCTTTACTGTTATGTGTCCACCTGGGCGTGCTCTTCTTCATCACTCTCTAAGTAATAATGTACGATAAAGTCATTAGGAGAGATGGAATCTATACTTAAAGGGGCTCTGTCACCCAAAATATTTTTTTAGGTTATTCTTAAAGAGTATAACAATCTGAGTGTATGTTGTGCTATCCATTTTCTTTGAAAGTTAATCAATCCTGGGAAGTTCCATGCTGTGGTTGCTGTGTTTATATGCAATTGAGCAGCTCACACATATTAATTAGCTGCCATAATGTGCTAATTAGGATAAAAGTCTGTTTGTCTGTCTCTGCAGTGGCCAAAATAAAGACATGCAATGTTATCTCGTGGTTAGACCCCTCTCCCACCCTCATTAACATGCTGAGCCACACATTAGTACACAGAGCTGTACATTAGCATACTGAGCTGCATATTGGCACAGAGGAGCCACACATTAGTACACAGAGCTGTACATTAGCATACTGAGCTGCATATTGGCACAGAGGAGCCACACATTAGCATACTGAGCTGCACATTAGCACGCAGGAGACACATATTAGCATACTGAGCTGCACACTGAGCCGCACATTAGCACACAGGAGCCGCACATTAGTACACAGAGCTGTACATTAGCATACTGAGCTGCACATTAGTATACTGAGCTGCACATTAGTATACTGAGCTGTACATTAGCACACAGGAGACGCCCATTAGCATACTGAGCCGCACATTAGCATACTGAGCCGCACATTAGCATACTGAGCCGCACATTAGCATACTGAGCCGCTCATTAGCATACTGAGCCACACATTAGCACACATGAGAGGCACATTAGCATACTGGAGCTGTACACTAACATACTGAGCAGCACATTAGCATACCAGAGCTGCACATTAGCATACAGTGCGGCATATTAGCATACAGAGCTGCATATTAGCATACCAGAGCTGCACATTAGCATACTGAGCTGCATATTAGCATACTGAGCTGCACATTAGCATACATGAGAAGCACATTAGCACACTGAGCAGCATATTAGCATAGTGAGCCGCACATTAGCATAGTGAGCTGCACATTAGCATACTTAGCTTCATATTGGTGCACAGGTGCAGCAGAATCATTTGCGGCCCAGTCTCCGAAGGGAGGGGATCACGCTCTGCTTCAGTATGTCACAGTACATGTTGGCATTCATGGTTCCCTCAATGATCTGTAGCTCCCCAGTGCCGGCGGCACTCATGCAGGCCCAGACCATGACACTCCCACCACCAAATGTATACATCTATAGTACTCTGTACTATATGGTAATGCCTGTTATTGTGTAAGAGTAGCCAGCTAGGCTCCGGGAGATGTGTGATGGGCATGTGTTTATTTACCTGTGTTGATTTCCTGTTTTCCCAGGATATATATATATATATAAGGGAAAAAATATATGTTTGAGATCGAAAATCGGCTAAGCGAGGAAAACAATTACAGCCGAAAAAACGGAAATGCTTTCAAACAGGATCAAAACGAGGCATGAACGCGTAGCACTTAGCCGCACAACGCCAGGCACGCAAGACTTGCAAAATAAAACCAACGGCGCTCAATGCAAGGCATGCAAGACTAAAGATTTTTTAGATAGAGACAAAGGGGTGAGAGAGGGGGGAAAGAGACATATGGGAAGGGAAATAAGGGGAGGGGGACAGAGCAGGGAGAGGGGGCAAACAGACACAGGGGTCAGAGAGTGGGGAGAGGCTTGCAATGAGCACCAAAAGTGCTCAGCGCGAGGCACGAAAGTAGCAGGTTGGTCGATGTCTGCAATCAGCACTCAAAGTAGGCCCGTAAAGTAGAGAGGAAGAGAGGCTCGCAATGAGCGCCAAAGGTGCACATTGAGGGTCTCGCGATGAGCGCCGCTGAAGTTGCTCATTGCAAGGCATGCAAGTGACGGGTTGGCCGAGGCCCGCAAGTTAGGGGGGGGAGAGCCTTGTGTTGTGTGGCCAGCCTTCAAATTTTATTGCCATCCTTTTTGACGGGCAAGTCGCTAGTTATATATATTGAGAGTGAGACATGTAGGTGTAAGACATGCAGCCTCATGATAAGGAGCCCACTGTGACCTGCCCCTCACCGCACAGGATCTTTGCCCGAGTGAAGTCTTTACATTTTTCAGGTGACTGTTTGACATTACTCCTGCAGAGACAGCTTTGACTTTTTATCTTTAGTACACTAACCAGAAACTAATTAGTTATAGTGGGCAAAAGCGTGAGAGAAGCCCCTGCGGTACAGAGTAGAGCAGAGCAAACATCCTATGTACGGCTTGCAGGACCATCCTCATGTTTCTCTGTAGAGGCTGGATTCATTCAGGGGTGAATTACCTAAGCTTCAACGGGGAGCGTCAGACACAACAGTCTCACCTACATTTGCACTGATTATTATAGGGGACATTTTATCTGCAGATAAATCCCACAATAATCCAGATAATGGCCCAACATTGACCACTGAGACCACCCTGGTGCAGAAATAGAGCAAACCCCCCACGTGAGTTGGCCGGGTCTATAGACCATCCTTGTGGTTCTCTGTAATGACTCTGGTGCAGTTCAGGGAAATTCTCCTCCAGTCATTACAAGTCCCAGCCGGCCCGGCCTCGAAATCCAGTTTGGAAATAAAAGGAAAATATTTCCCAAGATTAAGGAAAAGTTTTCCAGGAACTGGATCAGGGGCAGCTCAAGATGTTTGTGATCTGATAAGATTTAGTGCAAACACTTCCTCATTCCAAGAGCCCATCAAGTGGAGGGCAAAGGTATAGAGGGAGGGGACCCTGTACCCTGAGGCAGGAGGCAGAGGGGGCTCTGTACCCTGAGGCAGGAGGCAGAGGGGGCTCTGTACCCAGAGGCTGGAGGCAGAGGGGGCTCTGTACCCAGAGGCTGGAGGCAGAGGGGGCTCTGTACCCAGAGGCTGGAGGCAGGGGGGCTCTGTACCCAGAGGCTGGAGGCAGAGGGGGCTCTTTACCCAGAGGCTGGAGGCAGAGGGGGCTCTGTACCCAGAGGCTGGACATAGGGGAGTCTGTACCCAGAGGCTGGAGGCAGAGGGGGCCCTGTACCCAGAGGCTGGAGGCAGAGGGGGCTCTGTACCCAGAGGCTGGAGGCAGTGGGGGCTCTGTACCCAGAGGCTGGAGGCAGAGGGGGCTCTGTACCCAGAGGCTGGAGGCAGAGGGGGGTTCTGTACCCAGAGGCTGGAGGCAGAGGGGGGTTCTGTACCCAGAGGCTGGAGGCAGAGGGGGCCCTGTACCCAGAGGCTGGAGGCAGAGGGGGCTCTGTACCCAGAGGCTGGAAGCAGGGAGGGGGGGTGCTCCGTACCCAGGAACTGGAGGTAGGGTAGGGGGGTCTGTACCCAGGAACTGAAGGTGGGGGGGGGGGGGGGCTCTGAACACAAGTGCTGTGCCATGTGAGAGCCTGGAGTGTGTTCATGTCGGTGCAGGCTCAGACCAAGCTCACAAGGCAAAGTGCAAGTGTTGGGTAAACAGTAACCAGTGAGAAGATCTGGCCTCAACTAGACGGAGTATCAAACACACCCTGGCACACCCAGGGCCCGCAGCGTGTCATAAACAGTGCCAGGATATAGGAGAGAGTCCATCTGTACCACAG
>JAPZIH010000774.1:38465-55965 GCA_027410445.1 Discoglossus pictus
AGAGAGAGACAGCGGGAGGGAGAGAGAGAGAGAGAGAGACGGAGAGAGGGAAATGGAGAGGGAGAGAGAGAGGGAGGGAGAGAGAGGGAGGGAGAGAGAGAGAGGGAGGGAGAGAGAGAGATAGACGGAGAGAGAGAGACGGAGAGAGAGAGACAGCGGGAGGGAGAGAGAGAGAGACAGAGGGAGGGAGACAAAGAGAGAGACGGAGAGAGGGAAAGGGAGAGAGAGAGGGAGGGAGAGAGAGAGGGAGAGAGAGAGGGAGAGAGAGAGGGAGGGAGAGAGGGAGGGAGAGAGGGAGAGAGAGAGAGGGAGGGAGAGAGAGAGAGAGAGAGAGAGATAGACGGAGAGAGAGAGACGGAGAGAGAGAGACGGAGAGAGAGAGACGGAGAGAGAGAGACGGAGAGAGAGAGACGGAGAGAGAGAGACGGAGAGAGAGAGACGGAGAGAGAGAGACGGAGAGAGAGAGACAGCGGGAGGGAGAGAGAGAGAGACAGAGGGAGAGAGACAGAGAGAGAGACGGAGAGAGGGAAAGGGAGAGAGAGAGGGAGGGAGAGAGAGAGGGAGAGAGAGAGACAGAGAGAGAGAGAAAAAGAGACAGAGGGAGGGAGAGAGAGAGACAGCGGGAGGGAGAGAGAGAGAGAGACGGAGAGAGGGAAATGGAGAGGGAGAGAGGGAGGGAGAGAGAGGGAGGGAGAGAGAGAGAGGGAGGGAGAGAGAGAGAGGGAGGGAGAGAGAGAGATAGACGGAGAGAGAGAGACGGAGAGAGAGAGACAGCGGGAGGGAGAGAGAGAGAGACAGAGGGAGGGAGACAGAGAGAGAGACGGAGAGAGGGAAAGGGAGAGAGAGAGGGAGGGAGAGAGAGAGGGAGAGAGAGAGGGAGGGAGAGAGGGAGGGAGAGAGGGAGAGAGAGAGAGAGAGGGAGGGAGAGAGAGAGAGAGAGATAGACGGAGAGAGATAGACGGAGAGAGATAGACGGAGAGAGATAGACGGAGAGAGATAGACGGAGAGAGACGAGAGAGAGAGACGAGAGAGAGAGACGGAGAGAGAGAGACGGAGAGAGAGAGACGGAGAGAGAGAGAGACGGAGAGAGAGAGACGGAGAGAGAGAGACAGAGGGAGAGAGACAGAGAGAGAGACAGAGGGAGAGAGACAGAGAGAGAGACGGAGAGAGAGAGACGGAGAGAGGGAAAGGGAGAGAGAGAGGGAGGGAGAGAGAGAGACAGAGAGAGAGAGACAGAGAGAGAGAGAAAAAGAGACAGACGGAGAGACAGACGGAGAGACAGACGGAGAGACAGACGGAGAGACAGACGGAGAGACAGACGGAGAGAGAGACGGAGAGACAGAGGGAGAGAGAGACGGGTGAAGAGGGAAAAGGAAAGAGAAAGAGAGAGAAGGAGAGACAGAGGAAAATGGAGAAAGACACAGTGAGAGATAGACAGAGATGAATGAGAGAGACAGAAGGAGAGAGAGAGAGACAGAGGGAGAAGGAGACACCCAGAGGGGAGACAGAGGAAAATGGAGAGAGACTGCGTGAGAATGAGAGAGACAGACAGTGGAATACGGAGAGACAAAAAGAGAGGGAGAGATAGAGACAGGAGCCGGGTCAGAGTGTGGCAGGGGTGGAGCGGGCCCCCCCCCCCCCCGGTTTCCAGTCTCTGTCACTAATACCCAAGCTCCATATTTTTTCTATTAATGGTTAACAGCATCTTGTAAGAAAGTGCAAACATTTGTCTGTTCAGAGCTGAGTTATTATAACATTCTCCACCCCATAAAGGTTGTCCTGGGCACAGGAAGGGCCCCAGCGCTCAGCACACCTGCTTATATGCTGCACTCACCCACTGGGCGAGCCATGCCACGATGCCACCCACATACTAGTGTAGGGGCACAGCTTGCGATGGTCGGGGGGGGGGGGGGGGGCACACATCTCCGATTCTCGGGTTATTGCTGCACAAATTCGCTACTTTGCAACTTTTACTGGAATCCGGATGCAAATAATTCGCTATGAGGGTCACATGAGATCGGAAAAGGTTGAACTTGAGGGATCTCTCTTTTTTTCAACTTCCATCACTCTGTGACTAAATGCGCGTTCAGCCCTTACATCATTTTATTGCGTTCTCATGAATGTTTATTTGTGCGGCTGCAGAGTTTGCGTTCTGGGAGCGCCGCCCTCCTGGTCACACACAGTCATTGCAGGCAAAACTGGAAGCTTTCAGTGCAATTAGTCTTTGGTAATAAAAGGGAGGGTCAGATGGGACTTATCTAGGGTCGTATTACGTCTTATGCTGCCCTTGGCCCAATCAGATGTGTACGCCCTCCAGCGACCAGTTACTACTCCCCCATTCCTCTTGATATATCCCAATAATCATTTTCCCGTATTTGTATCTGTGTTTCTGCGCATGGCACTGGCACATTCAGACAGCCTGCTGGTCTCTGATAAGGTGCTGCCCTAGGCCTGGGCCTCATGGGCCTCAGATGAAATGCAGCCATGTTCCGGGGTGCTGTATTTCTTGGGGTACATTGCAATGGAAAACCATATGTGCATTATTTGTTCTACCATTTATAACGTTTAGGAACTGTAAAGACGCCACCACAGCGCAGGGAAGCTTAGCGATTCTACCCCAAATACAAAAGGAGAGAAAGGAGGAAAATGTCTGGAAAGAAAGAATGAAGGAAAAGCAGCAGTTCTAACAAAAAATAGACATTATTACTATTATAACCCGTATTTCTAGTAAATGCGACGCCGTCTCAGTGATACAACGTAACAAACGCAAACGTTACGGGAAACCTGCAGCCTGTGCCACACTTGGTGCCGCTCGTGCCAGTCGCACGCCTTCTAGACTTTGTATAAACTTGTATAATTTTACACAAAAAGTTGCTGGAAATGACTAACTTGAAGTTAAAAACTTACATTGATAATAAACGCTAAAAAGGAGAGGGAGGGGACTGGTAAACAACACGACGCGAAAGAGAACATTGTTATGATATAAATTTCCCCTGATTGGCTAGTACATTTTTGAGCGGAAGTATTAGATAACTGAGCTTGATTGGCTATTATAAATATAAAGTCATTATGGTGATGTTTATTTATATGTCTACTTTGCATTACTTCAGTATTTAGCACCTTTTCTGTGTCCCTTTAAGCCCAGAACTGTTTCTTGTGTGTCAGTCCCATTTGGTGTCCTGTGCCTGAATCGTCTCTTTGTTCCTCCAGATATCCCGGCCTTCCCTCCCACCTACCTGGATGATATTCCCCCAGTGGATGATTTCCTGAGCCCAGATATCCTGCCCCCTCCCCCTCCCCCTCCAATGCAGATGAAGACCCCCAAACACTCCCTGCCAGACCCTCCCCCTGCGCCCCTCATGGACTCGCTCAGCTTAGAGCTGCAGAAGCTGGACATGGCCTATCCCACCACACACCAGGTAATACCCAGTCTCCATAGTTGGGGTGCAGCTAATGTCAATTAAAGGGACTCTGTTGCCCCAACAGGAAGTTAATTTAATTTTAAAGAGCATAAAAAAATGTCTATACATTGTACTAGCAGTTTTTTTCTGTAGTAAATAATTTCTGAAATGTTTAAAATTGATTTTGCTGCTCAGAATGATAATGTGTGACTCTGTATGCTCAGTACTTGATAATAATGGGAGAGGGGTCTAGCTGCCAGATAACATTGGATGTCTTTATTGACTGTAATCCTAATTAGCACAACAAAACAGCTAATTAACATACATGAGACACTCATTTGCATAAAAACATAGCAGCAACAGGATTGGTTCAATGTAAAAAGAAATAGATAACACAACATATAGTCATTTTTTTATGCTTTTCAAGAATAACCTAAATATACCCCTTTAATGCCATAGGATAAAGTGATTAGGAGAGTGGGAGGATCATGTCGTGTGTCTTTAAATGATATTTTTTGGCTAAAGCTTTGATTTATTTATCGAACTAAAATATAGGTTTAAGATGAAATGTGTGTACACCGGCCCTTTAAATGTATATTTCTGTACCCTTAATTTATTGATTGTCAGCTCAGACGCCTCATTTCCTGCCGTGTTTCCCCCTGATCTTTGTGGCATGTCGTTCCCATCTGCTCTCTGTTGTGTTGTGGTGGGGTGGGCACGAGACCCCCCTGAGAGTAACAAATGGGACCACCCTGGTATACACATGGTAACAAGATGGAGCCCAGACGCGCTCGCAGCTTTTATTTGCTTTTTTAACGTTGGGGCAGCGGTTTGGTTGAATAACGAGCAAGCCATCGTTACTAGGGATATGAAGGGTTAATTGTACACTCCTGATTGGTTATTACATTTTTGAGTGTTGCTGTTAGATATCAAGCTTATAAATTGGCTATTCTAAGCGTAAATTACAACTTTCAAGCTCAATACTTAACGCTTCCACTCATCGGTTACGATGTTTCTTTATTTATGTCGTGTTTTATCTTTTACAGAAAACGAAAACGGTGACTCCGCCCACTTCGAATCCACTAAAAACCATCAATGTACCCAACAGCCAGCAGAGGAGGGAGGACCCAGCGGTTACCAAACAGAACGGGCACTCGGGCAAACCCACCCACACAGGTACGGATAGAGTCAGGAAGGGGAAGTGCCCGGGGGCAAACCCACCCACACAGGTACAGGCAGAGTCAGAAAGGGGTAGTGCCCGTGGGCAAACCCACCCACACAGGTACGGATAGAGTCAGGAAGGAGACGTGCCCGGGGGCAAACCCACCCACACAGGTACGGATAGAGTCAGGAAGGGGAAGTGCCCGGGGGCAAACCCACCCACACAGGTACGGATAGAGTCAGGAAGGGGAAGTGCCCGGGGGCAAACCCACCCACACAGGTACGGATAGAGTCAGGAAGGAGAAGTGCCCGGGGGCAAACCCACCCACACAGGTACGGATAGAGTCAGGAGGGGGAAGTGCCCGGGGGCAAACCCACCCACACAGGTACGGATAGAGTCAGGAAGGGGAAGTGCCCGGGGGCAAACCCACCCACACAGGTACGGGCAGAGTCAGGAGGGGGAAGTGCCCGGGGGCAAACCCACCCACACAGGTACGGGCAGAGTCAGGAGGGGGAAGTGCCCGGGGGCAAACCCACCCACACAGGTACGGGCAGTGTCAGGAAGGGGAAGTGCCCGGGGGCAAAGTCAACTAAACAGGTAGGGATAGTCAGGAAGGGGAAGTGCCCGGGGGCAAACCCACCCACACAGGTACGGGCAGAGTCAGGAGGGGGAAGTGCCCGGGGGCAAACCCACCCACACAGGTACGGGCAGAGTCAGGAGAGGGTAGTGCCCAGGGGCAAACCCACCCACACAGGTACGGGCAGAGTCAGGAGAGGGTAGTGCCCGGGGGCAAACCCACCCACACAGGTACGGGCAGAGTCAGGAGAGGGTAGTGCCCGGGGGCAAACCCACCCACACAGGTACGAATAGAGTCAGGAAGGGGTAGTGCCCGGGGGCAAACCCACCCACACAGGTACGGGCAGAGTCAGGAGGGGGAAGTGCCCGGGGGCAAACCCACCCACACAGGTACGGGCAGAGTAAGGAGGGGGTAGTGCCCGGGGGCAAACCCACCCACACAGGTACGAATAGAGTCAGGAAGGAGAAGTGCCCGGGGGCAAACCCACCCACACAGGTACGAATAGAGTCAGGAAGGGGTAGTGCCGGGGGCAAACCCACCCACACAGGTACGGGCAGAGTCAGGAAGAAGTAGTGCTCAGGGGCAAACCCACACAGGTACGGATAGAGTCAGGAAGGGGTAGTGCCTGGGGGCAAACCCACCCACACATGTACGGATAGAGTCAGGAAGAAGTAGTGCTCAGGGGCAAACCCACCGACACAGGTATAGTCAGAGTCAGGAAGGGGTAGTGCCCGGGGCAAACCCACCCACACAGGTACGGGCAGAGTCAGGAAGGGGAAGTGCCCGGGGGCAAACCCACCCACACAGGTACGGATAGAGTCAGGAAGGGGAAGTGCCCGGGGGCAAACCCACCCACACAGGTACGGATAGAGTCAGGAAGGAGAAGTGCCCGGGGGCAAACCCACCCACACAGGTACGGATAGAGTCAGGAGGGGGAAGTGCCCGGGGGCAAACCCACCCACACAGGTACGGATAGAGTCAGGAAGGGGAAGTGCCCGGGGGCAAACCCACCCACACAGGTACGGGCAGAGTCAGGAGGGGGAAGTGCCCGGGGGCAAACCCACCCACACAGGTACGGGCAGAGTCAGGAGGGGGAAGTGCCCGGGGGCAAACCCACCCACACAGGTACGGGCAGTGTCAGGAAGGGGAAGTGCCCGGGGGCAAAGTCAACTAAACAGGTAGGGATAGTCAGGAAGGGGAAGTGCCCGGGGGCAAACCCACCCACACAGGTACGGGCAGAGTCAGGAGGGGGAAGTGCCCGGGGGCAAACCCACCCACACAGGTACGGGCAGAGTCAGGAGAGGGTAGTGCCCAGGGGCAAACCCACCCACACAGGTACGGGCAGAGTCAGGAGAGGGTAGTGCCCGGGGGCAAACCCACCCACACAGGTACGGGCAGAGTCAGGAGAGGGTAGTGCCCGGGGGCAAACCCACCCACACAGGTACGAATAGAGTCAGGAAGGGGTAGTGCCCGGGGGCAAACCCACCCACACAGGAACGGGCAGAGTCAGGAGGGGGAAGTGCCCGGGGGCAAACCCACCCACACAGGTACGGGCAGAGTAAGGAGGGGGTAGTGCCCGGGGGCAAACCCACCCACACAGGTACGAATAGAGTCAGGAAGGAGAAGTGCCCAGGGGCAAACCCACCCACACAGGTACGAATAGAGTCAGGAAGGGGTAGTGCCGGGGGCAAACCCACCCACACAGGTACGGGCAGAGTCAGGAAGAAGTAGTGCTCAGGGGCAAACCCACACAGGTACGGATAGAGTCAGGAAGGGGTAGTGCCTGGGGGCAAACCCACCCACACATGTACGGATAGAGTCAGGAAGAAGTAGTGCTCAGGGGCAAACCCACCGACACAGGTATAGTCAGAGTCAGGAAGGGGTAGTGCCCGGGGCAAACCCACCCACACAGGTACGGGCAGAGTCAGGAAGGGGAAGTGCCCGGGGGCAAACCCACCCACACAGGTACGAATAGAGTCAGGAAGGGGTAGTGCCCGGGGCAAACCCACCCACACAGGTACGGGCAGAGTCAGGAAGGGGAAGTGCCCGGGGGCAAACCCACCCACACAGGTACGAATAGAGTCAGGAAGGGGTAGTGACTGGGGGCAAACCCACCCACACAGGTACGGGCAGAGTCAGGAAGGGGTAGTGCCCGGGGGCAAACCCACCCACACAGGTACGGGCAGAGTCAGGAGGGGGAAGTGCCCGGGGGCAAACCCACCCACACAGGTACGGGCAGTGTCAGGAAGGGGAAGTGCCCGGGGGCAAACCCACCCACACAGGTACGAATAGAGTCAGGAAGGGGTAGTGACCGGGGGCAAACCCACCCACCCAGGTACGGGCAGAGTCAGGAAGGGGAAGTGCCCGGGGGCAAACCCACCCACACAGGTACGGATAGAGTCAGGAAGGGGTAGTGCCTGGGGGCAAACCCACCCACACAGGTACGGGCAGAGTCAGGAAGCGGAAGTGCCCGGGGGCAAACCCACCCACACAGGTACGAATAGAGTCAGGAAGGGGTAGTGACCGGGGGCAAACCCACCCACCCAGGTACGGGCAGAGTCAGGAAGGGGAAGTGCCCGGGGCAAACCCACCCACACAGGTACGGGCAGAGTCAGGAAGGGGAAGTGCCCGGGGGCAAACCCACCCACACAGGTACGAATAGAGTCAGGAAGGGGTAGTGACCGGGGGCAAACCCACCCACCCAGGTACGGGCAGAGTCAGGAAGGGGAAGTGCCCGGGGGCAAACCCACCCACACAGGTACGAATAGAGTCAGGAAGGGGTAGTGACTGGGGGCAAACCCACCCACACAGGTACGGGCAGAGTCAGGAAGGGGTAGTGCCCGGGGGCAAACCCACCCACACAGGTACGGGCAGAGTCAGGAGGGGGAAGTGCCCGGGGGCAAACCCACCCACACAGGTACGAATAGAGTCAGGAAGGGGTAGTGACTGGGGGCAAACCCACCCACACAGGTACGGACAGAGTCAGGAGGGGGAAGTGCCCGGGGGCAAACCCACCCACACAGGTACGGGCAGTGTCAGGAAGGGGAAGTGCCCGGGGGATAACCCACCCACACAGGTACGGGCAGAGTCAGGAGGGGGAAGTGCCCGGGGGCAAACCCACCCACACAGGTACGGGCAGAGTCAGGAGGGGGTAGTGCACGGGGGCAAACCCACCCACACAGGTACGGGCAGAGTCAGGAAGAAATAGTGCTCAGGGGCAAACCCACACAGGTAGGGATAGTCAGGAAGGGGAAGTGCCCGGGGCTAAACCCACCCACCCAGGTATGGGCAGAGTCAGGAGGGGGTAGTGCCCGGGGGCAAACCCACCCACACAGGTAGGGATAGAGTCAGGAAGGGGAAGTGCCCAGGGGCAAACCCACCCACACAGGTACGGGCAGAGTCAGGAAGGGAGGTGCCCGGGGGCAAACCCACCCACAAAGGTATGGGCAGAGTCAGGAAGGGGAAGTGACCAGGAGCAAACTCACCAACACAGGTATAGGCAGAGTCAGGATGGGGTAGTGCCCGGGGGGCAAACCCACACAGGTACGGGCAGATTCAGGAAGGGAAAGTGCCCGGGGGAAAACCCACCACACAGGTATAGGCAGAGTCAGGTATGGGGAAGTGCCCAGGGGCAAACCCACCCACACAGGTACGGGCAGAGTCAGGAAGGGAGGTGCCCGGGGGCAAACCCACCCACAAAGGTATGGGCAGTGTCAGGAAGGGGAAGTGACCAGGAGCAAACTCACCAACACAGGTATAGGCAGAGTCAGGATGGGGTAGTGCCCGGGGGGGCAAACCCACACAGGTACGGGCAGAGTCAGGAAGGGAGGTGCCCGGGGGCAAACCCACCCACAAAGGTATGGGCAGAGTCAGGAAGGGGTAGTGCCCGGGGGGCAAACCCACACAGGTACGGGCAGATTCAGGAAGGGAAAGTGCCCGGGGGAAAACCCACCACACAGGTATAGGCAGAGTCAGGTATGGGGAAGTGCCCGGGGGCAAACCCACCCACACTGGTAGTGCCAGACTGGGCATTTATATTGGGGCAAACCGACTCATGCAGGTACAGGAAGGGTCAAGAAGGTTTAGTGTCATATCCTAATATACCAGGAACAGCCAGGGACCTTCATATCCCTTTAATGGCCCATTTTGGCTATTAAAGTCACTCCTTTCTCATGTATAATAGGACTTCTGGATGCTCTTTGCCACTTTACTCTGTTTGTTCCTTTTCCTCACTGTCCGTTGCTTTTTGACCCTCTTTAGATATCTGCGCTTTTTGCCACAAATCCATCTTACCCAACGTGGCCGCCATTGAAGCCATGAAGAAGCAATACCACGCCGACTGCTTCACCTGCAGGAAGTGTCACCGCCTGCTGGCCGGACAGCTGTACTACCAGAAGGATGGACAGCCCATCTGTGAGCCCTGCTACAAGGTACTGACATAACTCGACCAACCATGGAAGGAGGCAAACACCTGAACTGTAACAAATGAAA
Source organism: Discoglossus pictus (assembly GCA_027410445.1). Classification (NCBI taxonomy): domain Eukaryota; kingdom Metazoa; phylum Chordata; class Amphibia; order Anura; family Alytidae; genus Discoglossus; species Discoglossus pictus. The sequence continues at coordinate 48,097 of JAPZIH010000774.1, forward strand.
GGTTCTTTATTGATAAAAAATATATTAAGTTGATACAATACAAAAGTATCAAAGTTTGTGGAGACAAAATATGCTGATGAGCAGATTATACCCAAACTGTTGTGGTGTTTAAACCGAAAACTCAGTGCCTTTTAAAGGGGCAGTGTCGTCTTTGTTTTCAATCTTGTATTTTAAAGAACTAGATTTAATAAGAAGCAAAATAATTTTACAGCATCAAAAATGTGAAACAATATAAAACCGTTGTGGTTTGTATACAGCTCTACCAAGGATCATAATATAGACACAATAGGCGGGCTAGATGGGCCTATTGGTTCTGTCAGATCTTTGTCTCTATGTAAGTCAGACCCCCACTCACATTGTGCTGATTTTGTATGTTTTGTGAGTGTTGAGCCCTCCCCAGATCCAGTAGTTGGGGGCGGCCGAGGTGACCACACAAAGCTGTGATTATTGTATCTGGCAGTGACACAGCGAGCGCGCACCACGCAGCCAGCGCCACGAGATCAGCAGATAATAAAACAGAGGGTTATAGTTATACACACACACGCATATTATCTATCTATCTGTCTATCTATCTACCTATCTATCCCTCTATCTCTCTATCTATCTATCTATCTATCTATCTATCTATATCTCTGTATCTATCTATCTATCTATCTACCTATCTATCTATCTATCTATCTATCTATCCCTCTATCTATCTATCTATCTATCTATCTATCTATCTATCTATCTATATCTATCTATCTATCTATCTATCTATCTATCTATATCTCTATCTATCTATCTATCTATCTATCTATCTATCTATCTATCTATCTCTATCTCTCTATGTATCCCTCTATATATCTATCTCTATCTCTCTATCCTTCTATCTATCTATCTCTCTATCTATCTGTCTATCTATCTATCTATCTACCTATCTATCTCTATCTATCTATCTCTGTATCTATCTATCTCTATCTCTCTATGTATCCCTCTATATATCTATCTCTATCTCTCTATCCTTCTATCTATCTATCTATCCCTCTATCTATCTCTGTATCTATCTATCTCTCTATCTATCTGTCTATCTATCTATCTATCCCTCTATCTATCTCTGTATCTCTCTATCCCTCTATCTATCTGTCTATCTATCTATCTATCTATCTATCTATCTATCTATCTATCTATCTATCTATCTATCCATCTATCTCTATCTCTCTATCTATATTTCTATCTATCTATCTATCTATCTATCTATCCCTCTATCTATCTCTCTATCTCTCTATCTCTGTATCTATCTATCTATCTATCTATCTATCTATCTATCTATCTATCTATCTATCCCTCTATCTATCTATCTCTGTATCTGTCTATCTGTCTGTCTGTCTGTCTATCTATCTATCTATCTATCTATCTATCTATCTATCTCTCTATCTATCTATTTATCTATCCTTCTATCTATCTAACTATCTATTTATATCTATTTGTCTCTATCTATTTATATTTATCTTTATCTATCTATCACTAATATGGTTTATAAAACGTGCGTAATGCTCCAGTGAAACTCTTTGTACAGGTTTCCGTACATGCCGCACTGCGCTGTCCAAGGAACAGAGGGAAGGAAAGGCCAGAGAGGGGGAAAGAGGGAAAGAGACACAGGGGAAAGGAGACAGAGGGGGAAAGGGACATGGGGAGGAAGGACTGGGGGATTGACACAGGGGAGGGAGGGGGGGAATGAGACACGGGGGAGGGCGGGAAAGAGACACATGTAATATAATACCATCACATATATAGTTGTGAGCGTACGAGTCGTTGCTCACGCTTGCGGGCTCGCGAAGCGAGGGCCGCGGCTCGCGCAGCGAGGTCACTGGGCAAGGGCCTCAGTTGCTGGCATGGAGCGCCGAAGGCGCTCCATGCCAGCAACTGAGGCCCCTCGCGAAGCGAGGGCCTCAGTTGCTGGCGAGGTCACTGGGCACGGGTCTCAGTTGCTGGCATGGAGCGCCGAAGGCGCTCCATGTCAGCAACTGAGGCCCCTCGCGAAGCGAGGGCCTTAGTTGCTGGCGAGGTCACTGGGCAAGGGCCTCAAACCCTCGCAAAATTCACGTCGCTACTCAAAAAACACGACACACAAATTACGACACTCGCTAAATTTTACGAGGCACGCAAACAACGTACGAAACACGTTACCACACATTACGACCTCGCAAACATCGGACGCAACACGCCGACATACAAACATTTAAAACACAATACATACACACAGCACATACATAAAAAAATTACCTACACCAAGAGGGAGCACCCAGGACCTCAAAAATGCAACTTACACCTCGATTTTACTCGAAATAAAACAGTTTAGAGACTAAAAAAAAAACGAAGCGAGAGAAAAAATGGCCGCCGAACAAAACGAAAACGAGGCTACAGCACTGTAAACTCGCAAAACACCACAAGAAACTCGCAAAACACCACAAAACACCTACGGATATTCCGATACAGACCTATACCACACATTACTCGCCATTTTACACCAATGCGGAAGTACACGACTACGCTAACGTTTGGTCTCGCGCACGCACAGTGTTACACTGCACACATTCAGCATGCTTATACAGCAGCTCCACACCACTAATGCTGCAGCAACATCAACACAGATTGCCAGCTCTTCATCACAATGCTTCAAAATAGGTAAAGTATATTCATTTACTAATTTAGCTACCTTACAATTTCATTGCCGTCATTTTTTGACGGGCAATTCGCTAGTAATTTATAATAGGTAAACGACTAGTATCTATCTATCTATCTATCTGTCTCTATCTATCTGTCTCTATCTCTCTATACATCACATATATAGTTGTCAGCATGCGGGTCGTTGCTAACGCTTGCGAGTGGCGCAGCTGCTGGCAAGGAGCGCCAAAGGCGCTCTTTGCGCTGGTGGAGATGAGCGCTGTAGGCACTCATCCCCACGACCCACTACGACTTTCCGAGCGCAAATGCGGTCCCTCGCTTTGCGGAGGTGGAGGCTCTACGGCACACAATCGGTTAAAAACGACCACATAATCCGGACTTGGAAAAAAAAGCATAAACACGCAAATTACTAACTACGGAATTACACAAAAAATTATGAGCCGCGGGACTTAGAAAAAATCCATTACGGACTCGCAAAAATACGACCTTAACGGACAACCCGCGCACAGCGGCAAACATTCAAAAACACTCCAAGGGGAGACACCCGGGACCTCTGCAGCGCCGCCTAAACCTCGAATTCTGGCAAATTTACAAAGTTTACACACCCGAAAATCCCCTAAGCGAGGGAAAATCAGCGCCATGATCTCAGACCACCACAAAAAATAATGTCTGTGCCAAACACCATTTCTTGACTTTTGACGGGCACTCCGCTGGTATATATATGATCTATACAGGTAGTCTGGCAGTATACATGTCTCCCAGCATAATGGTGCCAATGACTACACATAGGATATAAAGTGATGTATATTTTCTCCTTTTTCCCACTGTGAGGTGGGCATGCAACAAGTTGTGAATCTCCATATCGCAACTCCTAATGCAAACACATAATTACAAGAAGTCTCCCATGTGGTGTCTCCTAGTAAGGCTACGGTCGGCCAGTGGGCCAGGCGCCTCATTTAGGGGGTTTGTGATAATAAAAAAAAGTGAATAAAAGTGCATAAGATACAGCACTTAAGAGGTTACATGCTCGATGTCGTGTTCATTAGGTGGTCTGCAGAGACCCTCAGGTGGGCCAAGAAGACCATAGTCAATGTCCAAAGTGGTCCATTACAGGTTTGGGGACCAGTGCGCTAGGATGTTGTGTATCTTCCCCTTTAACTGTACGAAGTCTTCTAATGACTTTCTGATATAAATTACATTTAGGATCCATGTGGTGTTTTTTTTTTTTTTTAACTCTTTCCTGTCCAGAGGCAATGCAGATTACTAAGGGGGTGCAGTGTATAAGTTCTCCTTATGGCCCAGTTTTACGGCTGTAATAAATAAATAAAAGCACATGGTATGAAGGCGGGGCATGCTTTACTGCTGTTTACATTCGTGTAATTACTGTTTGATGTGACATTGTGTATACGGCAAACACGGCGCGGTGACCGCGCCAAATAATAGTCTGTGCAAACATAAACCTCCATCCCTAGCCCTGAGCAGAGGGAGTGAATGGAAGCCAATTTCATGTTAAAGGGACATAGCAAAGGTCATGACGAGATACAAAAGTATCAGCAGACACAAGGATATCTGCACAATGTGTAATATAATAGTGTAAAACACACGTAATTTTACTACATTTTGGCTGTCACTCAGCTTGAGCGATCTTTTAATGTCTCCAAACTATCTAACACTGGATTCATGGCTGCTTTTTGCATAAGGGTTCTTAGATATCAATATAATTCAACTATTCACAGTGTGACACCACAGAAGCCATATGCAAAAGGAAGACATTCATCAATACTGATCTTATGCTCTGAAGCAGGCCGCGTGCATCAATAGATGCAAGACCTGCTCTCTATAAATATGAATGTCCCTCTGAAATGTACAACCTTCACCAAAGTATCAGGGATGCCTCCGGTGACAACATCAAAATGTTATTTTCTAACTTTAAAAACTTTCTAACTCTATTTTTTTTTATTATTATATATTTTTATTTATAATTTATGAATTTAAAGGGACATGTCCATATTGATCTGCTTTTTTGTTTCTCTCTTTCAGGACACTTTAGAAAAATGTGCCAAGTGCCAGACGCTGATCCTGCAGCACATTGTACGCGCCATGGGTAACGGGTACCACCCAGAGTGCTTCACGTGCGTAGTCTGCCATCGCAGGATAGCGGACGAGAGCTTCGCTGTGGATGAATATAATGACGTGCACTGTGCGGATGATTATTATCGGTGAGCACACCGCACCGGGGTATCAATGGGGGTATTTACACATAAGCATGATGGGCATTAGCATGACAAGTAAATGAATGGGGTTACCCCCTGGGGCTCTATTTATATTGTATTCAATGGAGAAAATACAGAGTGCAGACCCCACGGAGCCATTTGGTAATCAGCATAGTCATGCCCATTCATGGAAAACAATAAATACAAAAGACGCAAAGCCCCAGGGGGTAATTAGCATTGTGAGCATGAATAATAATGAAAGCACCAGGCCCACAACATGGTAGGGGTCCTCTGCTTCCAATAATGACCTTAATTTATTAGATGAATGGCAGATAATTACATTATAGGAAGTTGATATGATTACCATAGGGGTGACCTGGCCATCTACATCGATTTTTGCCTATTTTATTGACCCCTTCGGGATAGGAGAGTCGCAAAGGGGGCTCCCAATGTATTTTGCACTGGGGCCCTCCATTCCTTGGCTCCGCCACTGAGGGTATCAGTTATTATTTCTACTACTGTTTAAGTTTGACCACGTTGTCCATTTATTGGCAGGAAATACGCCCCAATCTGCAGTGTGTGTGACCATCCCATAATGCCCCGAGATGGGCAGGACTCCTATAAGATCGAATGTCTGGGACGCAACTTCCATGAGAACTGTTATCGATGTGAGGTGAGTGGGACGCGGGACGCGGGCTTCATAGAGACTCCAACCTGGTCCTATAGTGCCCCTAACAGGCCATGAAGGGTGTTACGAAGTATATAATATCACTGGTATGTGCTTTATTTTATTAAGAAGTGCTTATAATAATGCCTAACATCAGACAAACAGTCCCTGTATGGGTCTGTCCACTAAACTTTTACTGATTGGAAAAGGATTACTTGACAATCACTGCCGTGATCGCGTCTTATTTTTGGGAACATCTCCAATAACCGTGTTTTTTGACTGTATTACAGAAGTGCCACGTCACCTTGTCCTTGGAGCCCACGGAAAGGGGTTGTTACCCCCTGAAGGATCACCTGCTGTGCAAGTCCTGCCACCTAACATGGAAAGATGAGCTGTCCTAATGGAGCCAGCAGCTCCTTCCCTAGTCATATACTCACTGTACCAAAATTCATCTCAGCAGAACTCTCCAAGTGGAGTCCATCATATGGAGTGTACCACTTAGAGCCCACCAAGTGGAATCTTCCTTATGTATCTTAACCACTTACCTCACCAATGGGAGTCCATCAGGCAGAGTTTACCACTAAGATCGCATCAAAGGGAGTCCACCATGGTGATCTCACCACTTCAGAGCCCACCAAGACGACCTCATCACTGACATCATACCACACAAGGTGAAGTCTTCCTTGTCTATATTAACTACCAAGCTCACCATGCAGAGTCCACCAACTGGAGTCCATAAGGCACCACTAAGATCCCACATAAAATCCACCATGGGATCTCACCACTCGGAGCCCGATATGAGGACCTCACCACTGACATCCAACAAGTGGATTTTTTTCTGGGTATTACTCACCTGGCAGAGCTTACTAAATAGATCCCACCAAATGGAGTTCACCGTGACGATTTTGCCATTCCCAGCTCACAAATCAGAGCCCACCTAATGAATGTCTCTGTGTTGATCTTACCACCACATAGACCTCTAAATGGTCTCCACAATGAGAAGCTCAACTGACCTGTCCATCCACAGCATCGATTATCAGTATCTAGGAACCAACGCTTGTTGTGCCATAAGACCTCTCAACACCACGAGGTAATGACCTGTTCATGGACTGTCCACTTTGACATTACACATGTTGACCATTCCGTCAAGACGGCACAATATTAACCCTTTGTATGCTCTGTCATTGATGTGCATGGACAGGACATCATTGGAAGAGTGCGTGATTTTCCCCCCGTATTATATAAATAAACCTGAAGCTCCACTTATAACTTTGCGATTCTGCGGCGCCTTGGCCGTGTCTGGACAGTTGTACAACATGAGATATGGAGGCGTGTGAGCCCGGAGGTGCCAGCCCGTAGACCTCGTGCTACTGGCGTGTCTGTGATAGGACTGACACTCGGAGGTGACAGATACAACATCCAGGACGGAGGAGCTAATAGATTCTTATATAGTAAACCTGTGTCATTTAAAGGGCTCCTGTAGTTAGGGAAAATCATCACATGTAACAAACGAACAAAACCAGCAGCCGTGTAAGTGATGAATGTCAAATCTTTATTTTAGCAGATATGGCTTGTGTCTGGAGGCTTCCATGTTTGTGTCTTCCACACTTCCAGCTGGCTCGGAGTCTTAGGGAGTGTTTTCTGCTCATTTTTATTATCTATTCTGGGTTGGAAGGGGGGATTATTTGATTCTTTGTTCAGGTCAGATAAGGCTTACAAATCAGGACCCCGGGCAGCAGACAACCTAAATACACCCATGGGTAGGGTAATATCGTGCGACATCCCCTCCCTTCCCATATATATTATATGGCATTATATGTAAACTCCCCCTCATGCCTTGTAAAGGAAGTATAACTGTCATGGCAGCTTCCATGCATTCAAAGACTTTGCTAAAATTAAGATTGTCTCTGAAAACAACCACTTGATAGGGAGTATAACTGTCATGGCAGCTTCCAGGCACTATAAGACGCTGCTAAAATTAAGATTTTCTTTGAAGAATTACTAATGTGCTCGGTTGCTGGTGTGCTCGGTTTGGTATCTACATCACAAACATATGACGTTTTTCTACAATTGCATTTGATGACTATTTTGCACAGAAACAGCTTCTACTAATGATTGTAAATTTAAATTTGGCAACTACCCTCCACATGTGAACTACATTATTAAAGGGACTTGAGATGCTACGTTGTCTGTCATGCATTAACAAATAAAAAATGGCCTTTGGGATAATTATATTTGGTAATAGGAAAATAAAAAAAGTATTTTTTTTATTTTAAATCTATTATTCTTTACTGAGTGGGTGCATTTTCTTTTCTGGGCTGG
>JAPZIH010000774.1:60965-123465 GCA_027410445.1 Discoglossus pictus
TGCTGTGTTCCCTTTATGAACTCCCAGAATCGATAAGCTCTGAGCTTGAGACCTATGCCGGAGGGCGACCGTCAGGATATATAAAGTGACACCATTAGGGGTCTGAGTCCATAAATATATTACAGGAAAATACTGTAGGATAAAAAGTCCAATTACTAATGTGGTTACTCAGAGGTGTAGTCTCCAAACAGGAATTGTATGTCAGGGGTGCGTTTGATTTCCTCCACCCCCGTTACTACTCCGCGCTTCTCCTTGTATTACAAAGCGCGGGGTTATTTATATTTATGTAGATACTAGTAACTGGCCGTAATACCCGCTATCATATAATGCTATCTTCAGTCATCTGTGCTGTCTCTCTCTCTCTGTGCTGTCTCTCTCTGAACTGTCTCTCTCTGTGCCATTTCTCTGTGTGCTCTCTATCTCTCTCTGTGCCCACTGTATGTGTGCGCTCTATCTCTTTCTGTGCCCTCTCTCATTCTCTGTGCCCTCTGTATGTGTGTGCTCTTATCTCTCTCTGTGTGTACTCTCTCTCTCTGTGCACTCTCCCTCTGTGCCCTTTCTCTGTGTGCTCTCTAGTCCTCTGGATGTGTGTGCTCTTATCTCTCTCTCTGTGCACTCTCTCTGTGCCCTCTCTCATTCTCTGTGCCCTCTGTATGTGTGTGCTCTTATCTCTCTCTGTGTGTACTCTCTCTCTCTCTCTGTGCACTCTCTCTCTGTGCCCTTTCTCTGTGTGCTCTCTAGCCCTCTGTATGTGTGTGCTCTTATCTCTCTCTGTGTGTACACTCTCTCTCTGTGCCCTCTCTCATTCTCTGTGCCCTCTGTATGTGTGTGCTCTTATCTCTCTCTGTGTGTACTCTCTCTCTCTGTGCACTCTCTCTCTGTGCCCTTTCTCTGTGTGCTCTCTAGCCCTCTGTATGTGGGGGCTCTTATCTCTCTCTGTGTGTACACTCTCTCTCTGTGCCCTCTCTCATTCTCTGTGCCCTCTGTATGTGTGTGCTCTTATCTCTCTCTGTGTGTACTCTCTCTCTCTGTGCACTCTCTCTCTGTGCCCTTTCTCTGTGTGCTCTCTAGCCCTCTGCATGTGTGTGCTCTTATCTCTCTCTGTGTGTACACTCTCTCTCTGTGCACTCACTCTGTGCCCTCTCTCATTCTCTGTGCCCTCTGTATGTGTGTGCTCTTATCTCTCTCTGTGTACTCTCTCTCTCTGTGCCCTCTCTCATTCTCTGTGCCCTCTGTATGTGTGTGCTCTTATCTCTCTCTGTGTACTCTCTCTCTCTCTGTGCCCTCTCTCATTCTCTGTGCCCTCTGTATGTGTGTGCTCTTATCTCTCTCTGTGTACTCTCTCTCTCTGTGCATTCTCTCTGTGCCCTCTCTCAATGTGTGCTCTCTATCTCTCTGTGTGTACTCTCTCTCTCTGTGCCCTCTGTATGTGTGCCCTCTCTCTCTCTCTCTGTGCCCTCTTTATGTGTGCCCTCACTCCCTGTGCACTCTCTCTCTGTACCCTCTTTATGTGTGTGCCCTCTCTCATTCTCTGTGCCCTCTGTATGTGTGTGCTATTATCTCTCTCTGTGCCCTCTCTCTCTATTTGTGCCCTCTGTATGTGTGTGCTCCTATCTCTCTCTGTGCCCTCTCTCATTCTCTGTGCCCTCTGTATGTGTGTGCTCTTATCTCTCTCTGTGTGTACACTCTCTCTCTGTGCCCTCTCTCATTCTCTGTGCCCTCTGTATGTGTGTGCTCTTATCTCTCTCTGTGTGTACTCTCTCTCTCTGTGCACTCTCTCTCTGTGCCCTTTCTCTGTGTGCTCTCTAGCCCTCTGTATGTGTGTGCTCTTATCTCTCTCTGTGTGTACACTCTCTCTCTGTGCCCTCTCTCATTCTCTGTGCCCTCTGTATGTGTGTGCTCTTATCTCTCTCTGTGTGTACTCTCTCTCTCTGTGCCCTTTCTCTGTGTGCTCTCTAGCCCTCTGCATGTGTGTGCTCTTATCTCTCTCTGTGTGTACTCTCTCTCTCTGTGCCCTTTCTCTGTGTGCTCTCTAGCCCTCTGTATGTGTGTGCTCTTATCTCTCTCTGTGTGTACACTCTCTCTCTGTGCCCTCTCTCATTCTCTGTGCCCTCTGTATGTGTGTGCTCTTATCTCTCTCTGTGTGTACTCTCTCTCTCTGTGCCCTTTCTCTGTGTGCTCTCTAGCCCTCTGTATGTGTGTGCTCTTATCTCTCTCTGTGTGTACTCTCTCTCTCTGTGCACTCTCTCTCTGTGCCCTTTCTCTGTGTGCTCTCTAGCCCTCTGCATGTGTGTGCTCTTATCTCTCTCTGTGTGTACACTCTCTCTCTGTGCACTCACTCTGTGCCCTCTCTCATTCTCTGTGCCCTCTGTATGTGTGTGCTCTTATCTCTCTCTGTGTACTCTCTCTCTCTGTGCCCTCTCTCATTCTCTGTGCCCTCTGTATGTGTGTGCTCTTATCTCTCTCTGTGTACTCTCTCTCTTTGTGCATTCTCTCTGTGCCCTTTCTCAATGTGTGCTCTCTATCTCTCTGTGTGTACTCTCTCTCTCTGTGCCCTCTGTATGTGTGCCCTCTCTCTCTCTGTGCCCTCTTTATGTGTGCCCTCTCACTCCCTGTGCACTCTCTCTCTGTACCCTCTTTATGTGTGTGCCCTCTCTCATTCTCTGTACCCTCTGTATGTGTGTGCTATTATCTCTCTCTGTGCCCTCTCTCTCTATTTGTGCCCTCTGTATGTGTGTGCTCCTATCTCTCTCTGTGCCCTCTCTCATTCTCTGTGCCCTCTGTATGTGTCTCTCTGTGTGCCCTCTCTCTCTCTGTCAATTCTTATAGTGGCTATAATATTTTTATCCTTTATTTGTGACACATGCCAGGAGTGGTCGGGTATACGGCTCCTGCTGCCCCCAGACACGGTGCTGCCCTAGGCCTAGGCCACACTACATAAGGAGTAGTTGGGGCATGTACATACATCTCCTTGGCTGAGGACCGTACATCAGATAGAGAGACTCCCATGGGTGGGGGGTGCAGCTGCATGACGTGTGACATAATCTGATAGAGACGGTCTGACCAGCGGGGAAGAGACAGCATCTAATGGAGATCTTCTTCTTCTTGCCCCCGGGCCTCCGAGGCCACACCCCCTGCTGGGCAGAAATTGGTCCGTTCCTGTTAAAAAAGAGATTTCTACTGAAGCTCCAAAAGGTGGCAGTGGTGCGCAGTTCAGCTTGCTGGGGATGTGTATCAGGGAAGAGGTGTTCTCTAGCCACAGAGCACAGATTAATGGCTCCAGGAAGTCGACTGGCTCCTAAGATTAAACTGGCAACCAAAGCTGAATTTCCATATATGGTACAAGGAGACACCATGATGGGACTAAGCTGTCCTCGCAAAATGTGTACATATATAAAATTATTATTATGTCAATATTTAGTATGAGGAGCAATGATATGTACACAGGACGAGGGAGTGATCAGGGAGATGTCAGTGTTATCTACACTGAGCTGCAGAGGGCAGACCCAAGGTGGTAATATGTGTTCAGTGTTCATTCTGCAAAGTGCTGCTGAGACATGGTCCCTGATAGGCTAGGACACTACACTATACATCCAGCCCTACAGAGTCTGTGTCTGCATATGCTGCTGTGGGCAGACTCATACAGCAACTATTTGTTTGATTTTAGGTAGAAATAGATACACAGGGGTATTATATACCTAGTAACATCCAGGAACTTTCCATGTTCCGTTAAAGAGGATGAAAAATGGCTGGAGGGGTGGGCAGGGGGCCCGGTTGGAGGGGTGGGCAGGGGGCGCCAGTTGCAGGGGGCGCACCTCTCCATCTCTTCCAACCCAGTTTTCAAAAGAATACAAAATAACATTTTTGACGACGGTGATCTTTTAATTAAAGGCTTATAGAAGTTTCCTGGAATATGAAGCATCTGATAGAGCAGCATCTGTAGGGTATGAGAACATTTTTTTTTGCACGAAAAATCCCAAAATAAACATTAATAAACTTACCCTGAAGTTAGCAAAATTTCTACAGTTTTCTGGCAGTTGATTTTGAGAAGGCACACCCCCTGAAGGTCCAAGCTAAATTAGCATAACATTTATAATTAGTTGTGGCCAATCAGAGGACGGTACAACATTGTAGAAGTTTGAAGAATTCAGTCTCTGCAGCAGAGCATCATGGGATTTGTAGTCTTTTGTTCCCACCACACACCAGCAGCTCAGGCAGTGCTGCTCTGGATCTCTACACTGTGCTGCTGTTGACTGGAAGGATTAAAAACCGTACTAATGTTGTGTTTCAATTGATAGGTACCAGGTACCTATGAAAGCGGCTCTGGGGTGTGGACAGTGCCGGATCTATCTTTTTGGAGCCCCTGGCCAGTGATGTGGAGGAGCCCCTGCAAGTGCGTGCGCAAGATCCGCCATTTTAACAACATAGTTACTAATACACATGCTGGTGGGCCATATTATATGTTATATGCGAACACAAACACATGTCATGATCACGTGTATAGCACAGAAACACTGAATAATTATGAGAGTTAAAGGGCCAGTGCACGATGACATCAGAAATTGTTTGAAGAAATTGAGTCTAACTAAGAGCATACGTAATCAGGAAAAAAGTCATACAGATAGTTTTTAATTAGAAAAAAGATTTTTGTGTGTGTGTGAGGGGAGTTAACATTTCTGGAGAGATATGGAGAGATATGGTTGCATGTCCTGAAGCAAGAAGTCTTCTTCTGGGCCAGTGAGGGGGAAGGGGTACGGTGTCAATTCCAATCTTCTGCAATTAATACATGCTTTCTGTTCCCTCCTTCCTCAACTGTACTTCTACTGAAAACACATGATCCAGCTCTCATGAAGTGATGTAACAAACACAAAATGGATTCCTATACTCATAAAGACAGACTACACAAATTCAGATTTTCCCCCAAAAATGTTATGTCTATGACTTAGTCCACACACACACAGACAAAACACAGACATAGATACACACACAGACAAAACACAATAAAAGGAGGACAAGGTTAGTGGCGGACAAGCTTGCTTTAATTTGAAGGGAGTCTGCCAGTTATCCAGGGTACTGAGACAGAGAAGCTTCGTGCTGCGGCGGACATGATGTGCAGGTGCAGACCCAGAAGGTGCTTGATACTAATTCCCTCACATTATAGATATAAAAACAGCAAATGTCACCAACACTCACAGCTCTGTACACTATAGATGTGTGTGTGTGTGTATATATATACACACACACACACACACATATACACAAACACACAGAGCTTCCCTACACAGCCCCCAACATTATCTATCTCTACATCTCTATCTATAATTTGCCCGTCAAAAGTTACAGGAATAAAATTCGAGCATTGCGATCCCCACAGCGCTCATTGCAAGTTTCTCCCCCTGTCTACTTCCCCCCTTGTGTCTCATTTACCCCCCTCCCTCCTCTGTCTCTCTTTTCCCCCTCTCTCTCTCCCCTGCCTCTCTTTGCCCCCTCTCTCCCTCCCATCTCTCTTTGTCCCCTTCCCCTCTCTCCATCCCGTCTCTTTGCCCCCTTTCTCCCTCCCCAGTCTCTCTTTGCCCCCTTTCTCCCTCCCCTGTCTCTCTTTGCCCCCTCTCTCCCTCCCGTCTGTCATTGCTTCCTCTCTCCCTCCCCAGTCTCTATTTGCCCCCTTTCTTCCTCCCCTGTCTCTCTTTGCCCCCTCTCTCCCTCCGGTCTGTCATTGCTTCCTCTCTCCCTCCCCAGTCTCTATTTGCCCCCTTTCTTCCTCCCCTGTCTCTTTTTGCCCCCTTTCTCCCTCCCCTGTCTCTCTTTGCCACCTCTCTCCCTCCCCTGTGTCTCTTTGCCCCCTCTCTCCCTCCCCTGTCTGTCTTTGCTTCCTCTCTCCCTCCTCTGTCTCTCTTTGCCCCCTTTCTCCCTCCCCTGTCTCTCTTTGCCCCCTCTCTCCCTCCCGTCTGTCATTGCTTCCTCTCTCTCTCCCAACGGGTTCCAAGTTACGGGATTGAAAAAAATGGTGGCCTTTAAATCGGTAGTTTTTTTAAAGCTTGTAACTCATCAGCCGTTTGGCGCCTCTCGCCTCCTCAAGCCAGTCACTTACGGGGCTCAAGATTAGCGCCTTTGGCGCTTATTGCAACCTTGTCAAGCCAATCACATACGGGCCTCACAATGAGCGCCTTTGGCGCTTATCGCAAGCCCCGAAATGAGCGCCTTTGACGCTTATTGCAGTCCCATCAAGAAAGTCACGTACGGGCCTCACGATGAGCGCCTTATCTTCAGAAAGTCTCTGAGTATTCATTTGTCCGATTAGCAGCCTTATTAAATTGCAATTCGGCCAATTGAATAGGGCTCTATATCAGCACAGAGCATATTGTTTTACAGAAGTTTTTAGTTAGTGATCTTCTACGCAACCGCAAGGTCTTCACTAACTAAATATATGCTCAGTGCTTATATAGAGCCCTATTCAATTGGCCGGATCGCAATTTAATAAGGCTGTAGATCAGTAATGTTCCATCAATTGTATCTGACCGCCGACATCAGCTCATCCAAGCATGGTGTCGTGGCGAGTGACATCATCAAGTTTGCGCCGGAAGGAAACGGTTGACGCGCGTTTCACAGGCTCTACTTCTTCATTTAATAATTGATTTTAAATTGGATATTAATAAAATATAATTTTAAAAAACATATACTTTCTTGAATTACCAATGATTAATTACAATTATACACTTATTAGGGATAATAATTAGTATGGAGTGTCTTTTTCTTTTATATAACCGTATTGATCCAAGAGGCCTATTTCTGATCATAACGAGGTTGTTAGTATTTTCAAGCAGACTCCATCTATTCTCTCCATGATGATGCACCAGGAGACATCTAGCTGTGATATGTAATTTTACACTAAATATAATTGCTAATTGTTGCAAATTGTAATTCTCTAGGGAACACTCCTATTAAACAAATACGTGGTCTAAGTACTATTTGTCTACTATAAATATCATTAATTATTTCTTCTATTTTCTGCCATATTTTCCTAACTATTGGACAATTCCACCAAATACTACCCTTCTTGTCCTTATCATCTAAAGCCACAATCTGACTGATTTTTTAATATTTTATATATTGATGTTGGTACCATATACAGTCTATGTCTCTTTAAGACCTCTAATAAAGTGTAATTTATACAGATATTACTTTGAAGAACTAGACTTTTATCACAATCTCTGTCTATATGAATGTTCAGTTCATTTTCCCTTTTTTTTTTTTATCAAATGAGTTTTCATCTATATATTATTATTATTCCTACCTTTACATTTGGATTTATAAGCATTTCCTCTCTAATTGTCTCTTGGTCTCAGGTGCAGGATTTCAGCCTCAATCCATGAAGACGCCATTGGTGATGGTCATTAAAGATGGTTTCCATTGGGTCATGCCACGAGGAAACCTGGTAACAACTGGGAATTAGTACCTTCTAATGGAGAGGACAAGGTCACAACACTCTTTCTCTACTCCAGCTTGTCTCTCCCAGATAGTTATTTCTCTCCTCCACATTAGATGTCCCTCTCCAACCAGCCCTGTCTATAAGCCCTCTCCAATCCATCTATTACTCCTTCCCAATCCATCAGTCTACATCTACTTGGTCTTCTTACCCAGTTGTCCTGTCTCTTCAGTTTGGCCTCATTTGCTACAGAGCTGTCTCTCCAGTCTCTCTTTAGTCAGCCTGGCACTCTGTCTCTAGTCCTGTCTCTTCAACTTGGCCTCTCTTTCTGTAGCCCTGGCCTCCTTCATACAGCAATGCCAACACAGATTGCTATCTCTATCTCTAGCCATGTCTCTCCAGTTTGGAGTCTCTACCTATAGCCTCTACCCCTGGCGTGCCTCTCCAGTTTGGAGTCTCTACCTATAGCCTCTACCCCTGGCATGTCTCTCCAGTTTTGAGTCTCTACCTATAGCCTCTACCCCTGGCATGTCTCTCCAGTTTGGAGTCTCTACCTATAGCCTCTACCCCTGGCATGTCTCTCCAGTTTGGAGTCTCTACCTATAGCCTCTACCCCTGGCATGTCTCTCCACTTTGGAGTGTCTACCTATAGCCTCTACCCCTGGCATGTCTCTCCAGTTTGGAGTCTCTACCTATAGCCTCTACCCCTGGCATGTCTCTCCAGTTTTGAGTCTCTACCTATAGCCTCTACCCCTGGCATGTCTCTCCAGTTTGGAGTCTCTACCTATAGCCTCTACCCCTGGCATGTCTCTCCAGTTTGGAGTCTCTACCTATAGCCTCTACCCCTGGCATGTCTCTCCACTTTGGAGTCTCTACCTATAGCCTCTACCCCTGGCATGTCTCTCCAGTTTGGAGTCTCTACCTATAGCCTCTACCCCTGGCATGTCTCTCCAGTTTGGAGTCTCTACCTATAGCCTCTACCCCTGGCATGTCTCTCCACTTTGGAGTCTCTACCTATAGCCTCTACCCCTGGCGTATGTCTCTCCATTTCAAAACCTCACCCTCTCCATTTTTCCTCTTCCAACAAAGCCCTGTCTCATCCAAATTACCTCTGAATATTCTTGTAGCCAATACTTTCCCAAGTGGTTCATTTCTTCAAGTCTACGTCTCACCCACTCTCGTTGTGTCTTATCATTGTGTTACTTTGTGCTTCTTTCCCACCCTTCTCCAACGTTTCTTCTGCTTCATTCCCTGATATCTGTCATTATTACACAAGCCCTCTTGTTTCTCCTGTCACCCCTATACTATATGTTACTCTCTCCTACTACTTGCTTACCTCTCCCTGTCTCTCTGTGGCTATCCCTCTCCTCTCGCCTCTCTCCTGTGCCATTACCCTAGCTCCCTCTCCTTGGATGTCTCTGCCTCCTTCTCATACGTCTTTCTTTCCCTCTGTAACAATAGTTTCCATGTGTAGTTTAGCAGACAGACCAGAATGTTTTTATAGTTCATGGTCCATGATTTCAGCCCCAATCCATGAAGAGGCCATTGGTGCTGGTCATTAGAGATGGTTTCCATTGGGTCACGCCACGAGGAAAAACTGGTAAATCCTAACTGTGAATTGGTACCTTCAAACTGAGAGGATGACGTCTCTATTGCCGCAAAAGTATTGCGATAGAAATAAGACTTTTAGTGCAACAAGTTCAACTTTTTTAGATCTTGTTAATTCCTCCTCATAAAAATAATTCCATTGGCTTGACATATCCCTCATGAATACATGTGGACTCCTACTTATTTTGTTATTCACATGGATATATTCCTGTATATTATCCCCCATGAACCCTTCTACAAGCTTCCCGACTAGAGGTGAGGCTCACTGGTCTGTAGTTCCCTGGATTTGTTCTTGTCTTTACTACCCGGCCAGACATGCATGTGTGTGTTTGTCCGTTTGTGATTTACAACTATAGCCACAGTTGAGATATATTATTATTATTATTATCGTTTATTTATAACGCGCCAACATATTCCGTAGAGCTGTACATAAGATACGTTCAAGACAAAGATACATACAAATTTAACAAATAGCAAGACAAGGAGGGCCCTGTCTTTGAGCCTCAAATCCATAGTGCTTTCCCTAAAGCACCTTGTGGGATCGAAACTCGCAGACTTACAACCTAAAGGTATATATTAGTTGGATTAGGCATACTCGAGGGCTTCTTTCACTTTTACACCCTGATAAAGGACCATACGGATGGATCTGTATTGGTTTACTCATGCGTATCCTACCTGTGCTCTTCTTATAATGCCAAGTATAAGGTACTTAAGGCATCATTTTCAAGTCTGTCCCGTAGATCCTTATTTCTAGCAGGAACATTGTATTTCTTGTAATTTGAAGCCACGTTATTACCTGCATTAGACATGCAAATATCAACTCAAGTGTATGATTTATACACATACATGCTATGCTTATGTCAGCCACTGGGTGGCAGCACAAGTACACCGTACATTATTAATTCTCGGGCGGGAAGAACCAATAAGAGTCATGTGACCACTTACATAATGACAATATTATGCTAACGTGTTGTTTTTCCCTATGCGCCGATGTTGAATATTTTTCACATTTGTTAAAACTAAGGAGGGAAAACTGATTTAGCAAAAAATACAAAGCCTGCCGTTACTGTTTGATGGTAGCGATTGTGTAAAACTAATAATTATAAAACCCGTAGAACAGGTCGGGAACTTTCTCAACATGTTACTGGAATTTTCAAAGTGCCAAGCGCCAACAGGCGAATCCTCTGGGGGGTTTCATGCTAGGACGACTTATAACAAGTACGAGTTTGGGTTACTTGACCTTTACACTACATTAAAAGAAGGTATTGTGACAACATTAGCGGGACGGGATGGGACGGGACGAGATGGGACAGGACGGGATGGGACAGGACGGGATGGGACGGGATGGGACAGGACGGGATGGGACAGGACGGGATGGGACGGGATAGGACGGGACGGGATGGGACGAGATGGGACGGGAGGAAGTGGGATCTCTGTGTAACGATCAAGTTAAAGGATCACGGTAATCACATATTAACAATATATCTTATACAATGGTGGTAGAAGCCGTGAATGGTTTCAAAGGATTTAATAAAGTTTGAGAGAGAAATGTCGACAAAACGAGGAGCAGGCGGTTGAGATTTGAAGTTGAAGATTTATGAGCAATGTGAGAGAGGGTAGTAGAAGTGGTGAGGAATTTAAGCGTCACTACCTTGTTGTGGTGATGGGGCTCGGATTCTTCAATGAAGCTGTAAGCTATACCATGTAGAGTCACCCAGGATGGACCGGTCATAGCAGAGAGATCAGACAAATCACAGTCCACTGGAGAAAGAACTGGCAACCCACTCAAGCATCTTTGCCAAGATAAACTTATGGATAAGCACAACCAGAGACCAGATGCCCCTGCATGCTGGCGTCCATAATGTCATGAAGAGTCAGACACAACTGAATGACTAAACAACAACAAGGATAAGTAAGGCTATCCTTTTGGAAAATGAAACCAATCCTTAGGCAGAAAGAATGAGCATATTATATGTTATATGTAACTAAACCTGCTGACTCGTCTTTTTATACAGCGTTTATTTGTGCGTATATGCAAGGGGAACCCATATTTATTGTACCGCTACAGAATCACCTCCAATATACTATCACATATATAGTTGTGAGCATACGAGTTGTTGCTAACGCTGCTGGCGAAGCGAGGGCCTCAGTTGCTGGCATGGAGCGCTGAAGCTTATCTACAGCGGGGGGGCGGGGGGCGGGGGGGCACCCAGGACCTGGAAAACTGAAGTTACACCTCAATTTCACTCAAAATACAAGAGTTTAGACACCGGAAAATCCCCTAAGCGAGAGAAAAAATGGCCGCCAAAAAAAAAGAAAACGAGGCTACAGGACTCTAAAAGACGCAAAACACCACCAAACACCTACGGATTTTCCGAAAAAGACGGACGCGATCCAACAACTACGCCAAATCAGCCACAGCGTCATACCACACATTCGGCGCCATTTTACAACACTAACTTACACAATGCGGAAGTACACAGCTACCCTAACGGATTTTTCTTGCGCACGCAGCCTATTTACACTACACACTGCGCACATTGCTGACACTTACACAGCAGCTCCACAACAGTGCAAACCTACATTGGATGCTGCGGCAACATCAAAACAGATTGTCAGCTCTTCAACACAATGCTTCCTGCATATATTACCTCCAAATAGGTAAAGTATATTCATGAATTACTTTACCAACAGCCTCGCAATGAGCACCGAAGCATCTTGGAACACCAACAAAATGAATCTCTCAATCAAACACCATTACCTGCCTCACAATCTTATTGCCGTCATTTTTTGCCGGGCAAGTCGCTAGTAATAATAATAAATACAGTCTATAACTGATTACATTGTATATGTGATTATTCCTTACTGCGTGAAGACATTACCTCTTAGTCCTACTGAAGGCACTGGCACCTGGAATTACAGTTTCCTCTGCAATTAAGTGAATAATACGTAAGAAATAAAAAAGCTGCAATATTATTTTTTGCATTGTTATTATTTTACCCATTTTAAAGTACAGGCCTTATGGGGTATATTGCAAAATAAATAATGACTAGTCAAATTACTCTGCCTTACCAATAGTGGCCTTTTGTCATTTAACACTAGTACTAGCACATGACCCATGTTAGAGTGTGGCGTCATTGTGGTGACCCATTAACTCTTTCACGGGCAATTAAAGAGAAACTAGCCATGCTTCGATCTAGTAGTGAAGGGGTTAATCCATTTACAGCAAAACACACGTTATATTCTGACGAGGCGACTTGTAGGCGCTATTTCTGGATTCTGATGTACTTTATGGTGGAAAATTTTAATTTATACAAATATTTAAACAAATCACATTGGATGCAAATACACCAGTAAAATCTAGTGCAATGTGAGATTCGGGTACTGTATCCTGATACCATCCAAATACCACAGCCGCCATGTTTTTTGCATTGCTTAAAGGGACCGTAACCAAAATCAAACTCAAAATCTCTTTAAGAGGAAACAAACTATTTATTGGTTATTGTGCGTTTAATTGTAACACTGTGTACTAATATATTTTTTATTGACTTATTAGAAGTTGAATTTGATGTCTAACATATTCTTGGCCATGACGTATTAATTGAAACTGAGATCTTTTGAGAAAATCAATGTCATTACCTCCACCAGTATGGATTATCTCTTACAACATTGTAGCAGTGGTTGGTACCACATAGAAAATGGACAATTCAGATCAGCAAACAAGAGTTGTTCGTTTTCATTTCTCCGTGAGACCACAACTTCCTCCAGTGCCCCTGCGAACAAAAATGTGAGCCTAGTAATTTATGGTCCTTTCAGTGCCTGAACTTCCCGTTTTTTTCTTCCTATACATTCAGTGATGCAGAAGTTGAGATAATGTCACATAAACATTTGAGTGCCATAAAGGCGAAAAACCACAATGAGAAAATAGTCAGTAAAGAATGGCTTGAAAATGTCTTTACATCGTATCCGCTTGATCTTGATTGTTGGACATGATGATGAAGAGCATTCAAGAGATTTTAAAATATATTCTTCATATTCCAGCGTAGGAATAGATAAGTAAATCCAAATGAATGATCGACTTATTGACCTACATGTACTGAAACAATGTATGATACCGTCCTGCTGTAGTTGGGACTGACTCTATGTGACCCTATGGTATGCCAGGCACATCTGTCAGGACTCTGAGCTCCCTCAAGCTCATGTTCATTGCTTCAGTGACATCATCTATCAATCTCAACCTCTGTTGCCTGCTCCTCCATTCTGTCCCACCGTCAGTCTTCTCTAGCTGGACCACCCTTTATAGAATATTTTCACACAATGTTGTATTTCCACATCTGTATCAGTACCGATAATAAAGACTATGATCATCTGCTCTCCAGCCGCCATAACAAGTAGAACTACTTTACATTATAAGTAGGGTGAAACTGTATAAAACACACCCTGATAGCTGATGAAGTTTATTACCATATTGAATATATTTATATTTTTGCTGTTTTTGTGATTACTTCTAAAACACCATTTATCTCGTGTTTTTTGTACCACAGGAGTTAAAATGCCACCAGCGCATAAATGAGAATCCACTGGCGCGCTGGCACAGAGAGAGCCAGCAGGCATTATAATGAGAGACGATTCCAGAAAAAGGCTGCGTAATGGGGGCGGCACACCCTGGGAAATAAATCTTCCTACATAATGTATCCTCAGAAATTCACATATGCGACCCCCCGGGGGTGAAGGGGCTAAGTTGTATGATGTATCATTTGATCAGCTGCAACAAAAAAATCCCTTGTGTGTAATTAGGGAGGATGCATATGGCTCAGATCAGCCGGGGTTTGTGTCTTAGAAATGAGAGTCCACAGCGAGCCTCCGCTCAGCATATATTAGATTCCGGTCTAAGAATACGAAATCGCTCCGAGATGAAAAGACGGGCAATGCTGACAGTAGAAGGTTGTGGAAAACACAGAGATATAGGCACGCGAGAAAACATTAATAGACAGTAACAAGGCCAAGAGTTTAGGAACACCGGAGGTCCGAGATGACTCGACTTAAGAACTGGCTTGTTGTTATGTTCTGTTTCTGTAACTTATTATAGCACTGGGTTATTATTATTATTGTCAACAGTATCACATTGTATTATTATTATTACCACATGAGCCATTAGAATATTTTTATTATTGTTACTCATCAGGGATCCGAGCTACATACAAATCCGACCTAAGGATGTTCTCAGGAACAGATCTTGTCTGTAACCTGGGACCGCCTGTATTTATATTGTATTTCACAATTTGGTATGATAGAAAAGTACATATAAAAAGGACTTTTGCCGTATTAGTGATTAGATTTACATTTCAAAATCGCCGCTGTGATTGTTGAAAATTGTTAGTGACAATAACTTTTTTATGGATCAACATAAAATGTTACATTTTCAAGAGTTACGACCAAGGGTGTAGGAGCCCCAAAAAAATCTGGGGGGGGGGGGGGGGGGGAATCTACCACTGGTTCACCCAGTGAGCAACAGTGCTGCAGTGATATATATATATATATATACATATTATACATTATAGGTCAAAGCTATCATTGGAGAGACATACTGCTCCATAAATCTGGTAATGCATTATTACATTTAATTTTGCTATTTTTGGTGCCCTCTGTCCCTATAATCCGAGGGGGGTTTGTCCCCCCCCCCCCCCCCCCTCCAGTTCCTACGCCCCTGGTTACATCCTCCGTTTATCAGTTCCCACATGTTGCATATAACTAACACATTCATCACTTGAACAAAATGAAACAGACACATATAGGTGTGCGTATATATATATATATATATATATATATATATATATATATATATATATATATTGAAGAGTGAAGCAGCTGTGAATGTCCAGTATCTAGTAATTATTAATCTATATATATATATATATATATATATATATATATATAGATTAGTAATGAGTATTGTATAATTTGTATTGGACAAACGCCTTATTTAAAATGACGAGTTTTCGAGAGGTTCAACCTCTCTTTATCAAGACTTATGGAGCCCTCAGTTTGAATAATAACAGCAGATGCAGAGTGGAGACAGCATCTGACATCATCAGGTAAATACACATATGGGGAAAAAACACAACATAGCAAAGGAAATATATATACACATATACATCGATATACACATGAAAAAGCAGAGCACTATAGTCCCCAGCAATATCTTTCCTGTTGGACAAACACCTCACTAAGAGTGCTGAGTCTGTTATGGTATAAGAGGAAAAAAACACATGAAATTCTGATAATGTGTTAGAAAACCTAAGTCTAAATTAAGTCCTGTATTTTTAGTGTTGAAGAATGTGATCATCTTTATTTCAAATGCTTTTCTCTCTTAGATGTTTTTACATTTTCCTCTTAGTATTTTGACTTTTAAGTTTTGGATGGAGCGATCATTCTAGCTAAAATGGTGTCCCACTGGGCTACAATAACTTTCCTCATTATGCTTTCTTATTGAATGCCTGTGTAAATTCATCCTTAAATGCAATTTTTGGCCGGTTTCTCCGATGTAACAGCCTGTGTCACATAAAGTACATTGTAATATATAAACCACATTGGACGATGTACATGAATATGATCATTTGATATTATAGGTTTTGTTGTTATGTGTGGCTGTGTCATCATTACAAATGTGTTGGCATAATTTACAGGCACATTTGTTACAACATTTTCAAATTTCACAACAATTTTCTGCTGACAAGTTTTTGTTTCAGGTTTGGTGGATGCAAGAATGGGAGGTTTTGGGAATATATATTTTAATTCAGTATTTTCAATTAGCAATGGTTGTAAATCTTTGATTATTTTCCGAATTTTCTTTAAAATTGGATGGTATATGGTCACTAGAGGTATACGTGAAGTAGTTTCTTTTGTTTTGTAATAGGTGTTCACATGGTATTTGTCTAGATTATATTTGTTTTATAATATTTGGCTAGAAGAGATAGTTTGTTACATTTTCTGTTTTGCATAAACTGAGGCACTTATGAAACACATTTCCATGTTCTGCAGCCATACCTGTGGTAACAAGGTATTTATTCACCAGCTTGGGGCTATTTGAAATAAGTCTGGCCTAAGTTATGAAGACAAGGCTAGGTGTGTGCCTTGGAGCGTACTTAAGTCACTAGATTCCTCGCAGTTTTGCCCTACCCTAAGGCTGGTTGGGGCCTCATACCACAACAGGTATAAAGCTCAACACAGCATAGCAAAGAGGCCGATTTTTATGTATTGTACTTTTACACAATCAGTGTGTAATCAATAATCTAAGATAAGTGCCCTTATGAGCTCTAAATGTTACACAGAGTAGTTTGTTTACTGTGGGTACTAAGTATCACTACCAAAATTGTATGTTTTTGAAAAAATGCATGTGCTGCATTAAACAGGGTGTTTACAAGGAAATGCATAAAAAACAATCCTTATTACGTTTTAAAGGGCGAGGGCGGTGAAGAAGAGCTATTTTTACAACTAATGAAACATCCTCCCAGTGGCTTATACAAGAAAGGATTCCAACACTGGCAGATGTAAGATTTATTTTTTCTCTATGATTCTTAATTAGATTATTTTATTTTTTTTAAATATTCAAAAGACCTTTCAAAGGAAAGTTGTCAATGCTGTATACTGCAAAATATTTACATACATAGTTGCTGAAGACAGACATACGGGTTTAATCCATTGCGTACCCCTCTTATCTTCCTCATTTGAGTTTCAAATGGTATTTCCCCAAATAATAAAAAACTGCGATTGTACAAATTTGTTCATGGAGATTTCTGGAAGGTAAACAGGACAAATCTGCAAAGCGTATACAGCGGGGATATTTACTATCTGAACATGAGTACAAACCATGACCTCTCATTACATTACTAGTCACTTATACCACCTGATGCCTAAAAACCAGTAAACAATGTTTCAGTTAAATGGTGGTCTTCTCAAAAATCTAATTCACTATGAAATTCTCCTTCGTGAATATTATTATAATAAATATTTTCTTAAGCATCCATAAAAAAATATGGATTCCAAGAACGTAATCTTCACGAATACTTGCAGATCTTGGTGAATATTATAAAATACAATTGGCCATCTTTGGTTTACAGTTTTCAACACTATTGAGAGAGAGACGTTAGACGTTTTCACCTTATGCGGTTTTGGCCACTTTTTGAACCAACGTCATAGCATGAAGACACCATGAGAATGGTGATATAAAATGGAGGTTGTGAAATCCATGGACAACATTTCTCTTCTGAAGTATATTGCAACTGATGAGATTTGCTAGGTAACCGGCGTGGAGACAACGTATACACAGGGAATGCCAGGTTCTGTACTGTCAGCTGTTAACAGGGATACATCAAAACAGATTGCGCAGATGGTATTTCTTTTGAAGCACTTAAATAGCATGTCACCCCAGCATCCCCACTCTGTGTAATTAATTAGCAAAGAAAGAGAATAACAACCTCACGTCTATTATTTGGATGTGCTCTCTTAATCTTGCTAATAAGAAACACAGTACTTGGTGGAAATGGTAAGAGTGATACTCTGCTTGTATGTGTTAGTTTTACTGTCAGGCCAAGAGTACGGACGAGCAAGCGCGCAGAAGATCTCTTCTCCAGTCATTCTGGAAGAACATCAAAGATTTCCCTACTCATGTCCCTATTTAGACAAGCACACATGTAATAGGATCTCTGAGAGATGCCAGAACTGGATTGGTCACTGGACTCCAGGTTTAGCTTCTTAGTCAACAACTTTTTTTTTTGTAGCCGTCTTAAGCAATGAACTATGGCCTAAAATCAAAAGTCCTGTGAGCCTGCAGCAGCCTGACAAAGCACATTTGTAATCCTTTCATAGCAGGCCGCCCTTCCCCCACTGACCGCCACGCAGAGCTTTTCACAAGGTGGTTGCACAACAAACGAACGTTGCTTGTAGCAAAAGGGATTGCATAAATAGTGCTCCTATTTCTGTAGTTCCTGCTTGGCTGTCCAACAACCTTCGGAATCTAAGAAACTTGCACCCACCCGGAGTAAAACGACACATTACGTGAATATTCCGATCCACAGAACATGGGGCAGTCGGCGCTTTATTTAACGTACTTGTAGAGACATGACTTGGATAGTTTGCCAATATGATGAAATGTTGGCATTATATGTGTAAATATACAAATAAGTGATTGGAACTCGTATTGTGATATAAAGAATAACCACGTATCTGGTTTCTAGCGCTATTGAGAAATATCAACTCTTTTCCCTCCAAACTTTGTTTTGTACTGAATCAAAAACGTGGTCCTATTTGGATCATTTTTTTTCTCAGTCTTTGAAAGTTGGGTATTTCAAAGAGAAAATATAATATTATTATCTGTTGGGGTATACTGAGGCCTTATTTGTATTAATTAACAAAATTAATAATTAAATTGTGGCAAAACAATAAAACAAACAATCAAATAAACTATCAACCAATAAGAACAGATAAATATTACCAACCAACAAACAAAAACGTATTAAATGAACAATGAACCAATAGTTATGTTCATGCCAAGGAATTAAATCGAATGCACAAAAAAGTAACTGAAGGATCAAAGTAACCAAAGCAATGAACTGTAATGGTAACTGGTGTTCTTCTGGTCTGTAAGCCAAATAAATTCTGTAAAAAATAAGAAGATAAATTACCAGACCTCAGTAAAATATTACTTAGCTCTTCTGGTAATATTTATGAAATAAACTAGAATATTTTCCCTTCATATGAGGGAAAAAGTGGAATTAGGGTCGGACAACCTTCCGTGGATGTTCCCTTTTATGGGCCTCTCTCCTTGTAGAGAGGTCATCGTCCGGGCACAGACACTGCGAGACACAACCAATCCTGAAATGATGATCCAAACACTAACATTTGATGTAAATATCTGAATAACAGGGAGGAGAAATGATCCAGCTATGTGTATATATATATATATATATATATATATATATATATATATATATACACACACACACACATATTCTCAACCACAAGCCCAGATGGTGCCTCTATTCTCTCTATCACAACTCTGAAAGTCATGGAATTGTTGTTACTCCATCATTACTGTCTGGACACAAAACTTTTTATAATTTATATAACGAGGACATTAAAATGCAGGAGGTATTTCAGCGGATATAAAACTTCTAGTTTAAAATGAGATCACCTTATTATTTGTTTGATATAAACACCAAAGCCCAGCCCACAATAACACGTTGTACTGGTTCAGCACAGACAAACTGGTCTGACAATGACTAGAATAGGACACTATTGTTGTAGTCTTACATTGCCGGCAATAGATTCGGGCAGGACCAAACTGAGCACAAAAATCCAAATATGGTGATTATCTGAGAGCCGTATCCAAAGCATAGCACGCACTGGGTGCGAAACAGAAAACTACATCTCTGGTGGAAATATTTCAAACAAATAAAGAACTTTGAGCAGTGATTTCACAAAGTGGCCAATAACATTATGTTATAGACACAGTTTCAGCTCTTAACAATTAAATAAAGGTTTATTAACAAAATGACCACACTGTTAGCATAAGAGGGTGACATATGGGCCACATTCACATTCAGCCTGGAGATCATTTGTAAAGTGGAAATGAACAACACTCTTTACATTGTGATGTTACATATATGGGATTTCATATTTTATTACAATGTCAAGGCATGAGGTGTTAATATTATTACATATATACACATATGCACACACATACATAAATATATATATATAGGTGGTGCCCACACAGATTCTACGATTACAAATATACATTGCACTCCCTTATTTACAATTTTTTTGTGTTAAAGAACTAGAATGAGACAAAATAGAGCGATTGCTTTCCATCTGGTAGCTGTAGTCTTTCCATACACATATAATGATGTTCGGGTGGGGCTGCTGTAACACAGGCTAATCTATCTAACCCCACACAAGCCCTTTGTGAGATGTTTGTTTTTACTACATACTGAACCTTTAGTCTCCATAGATTTCACCTGATAAATGAGGCTAAAAAAAGCTCCCAAAAGAGCAAGCTCGCCACAGACCTGCATAATTACTATAATTACACAGACTGAGGACAAATTCACTCAGCAGAAATATATCTATTGTTCATGGATAATAAGATTGTGCCAAAAGTGTTCTATTATTGGCTAGGAAAGTTTCAAGCAATATAAATACATATACACACACATATGTATAGATATATTTATATCGGAGTATTTAGTAAAGATGTAATAAGTATTAAAGTTATGATTAATGTTTTCTTTGTTCCAGTAGGATCTCCCATACACAAAGGCTGACGCTTCTTATGTCTGCGCCACTGAACATAACTAGTAATAAACATCCAGACCTGGGTCTAAATCCAGACGACAACCCCCATCTGGGCCCCCGTCACTTCATTACATTTACTATTTTTACCTCCTGTAGTTCCCAAATGTTTAAGTAACCTATTAATTTATATATATATCTTCTTATATAAAGATCCCTCCGGCACTCTTATATCACAATGTTTGCACATTTCCATAAAAACTTCTTAACTCCGGACCTCTTTGATTACATTCTTACTAATAAATATGGCACCTTGGGAATTTTTTGTGAAAAATATTCTATATCCGGCTTTTTCACAACAGGATTCTACATTTAAAACAACTTCTAATCTCCACTATCAGCAGATCAGATTCCCAGGACTCCCTAGGGTAAGTATGGGAATGTGTGAAACCACACTCAGATAAAAACTAATTAGGCCACGTGTATGTATATACCCACATATATTAGCAACAATGGTGTAAGAAAGGCCTTTACAAAAGAAAGATGGAAATATATCGAAATTAAGGTAATTTTTATTATTTAAATACACTCGTTTTCACTGTTATTTGCATCAAATGACTAGTAATTGTTAATGTGAACTAGAACATATTATTTTTTTCAGTTAAATAATTGTCCCACCGAGCAGGTCAAACACAAATCAGAATATGTATTCTGCTGTAGGCCCATTTTCACTGAAGAATGCGGAGTATACATCTGTCATTCCCTGCTCCACCAACTCTGCCCATTCTAGTTAAGCACAGCAACATATCCTCAAATAAAGACAAATTACCTCATGCCTCCAAGTCATATAAAAACCTTCCATGTCCCTGTAGCACTAAAACAAAAAAGGTTTTCTAAATCTACAGACTGAGTCTAACAAACTGGTAAACATAATATGTACCAAGTAGAGAACTGGAAAAGACAGACTGCATCTTACAGAGCAACAAAATCCAATCAACTAATTACAAATATATTTATTCAGAATTAAAACATAGGTTACTTAATGTTAGCACAAAAAAATGCATTAATCAGAAAACAAAAAAAATCATTATTCATTTTAAGTCAGTTCTACACCTTTTCTTCATGCCCCTTCAATCCTCTGTAAGACATTGTTTGAGGACGTTGTAAGATAAAGATTATAAACAAATATTTGACCAAGTATAAATATACTTTCTCATGTAACCGCTGCAAAAGCCGAACACACTCCCAGAACAGTATTTTTACATTTTGAATGCAATATTACTATATTATTATATATTTTATTATGCTATGAAAAAAACCTATATGCAACAAGACACGTCAGTAAAAGTAGAGCCTGTAGTAAGGGAAGTATAAGACAAGGGAAATGGGGTGTAAAACAAAGTAATGGGAGGCAACATGGGCATGCAAAAATATTTATTTGAAAAAGCCTACTAATAATGTGCGCCACAAATATTTTTCGTACCAATCTGTACAATAAAGAGATAATTGCACAAACGCACCCAACTAGTGAAATTAATTGTGATGTTTTGTTTGACTTCAATAAAAAATTGGGTTTGTAATAAATGTGCATAGTCTTGGAAGACAGGACGACATAATTCCCAAGGGGTTACGCTGTTGATCCAGACACATTTTTATATAGGAAATAGGGAGTATGTCCTTATATCATTGCAACGCAGCTAGAAGGGAAAATAATACATATTAGCAATTCAGCAATATAAGATACTACTGTCTAAGTTTATGGATGGATTTACTTGAAAATTACAAGTATAATTTTAAAAGTCAAAGGGATTTTTTCAAATAGCAGACAAAATGTAGTACGACAAAGGCCCATGAAGGTTTTATTTCAATATTTACTTATAAATTTCCCCTAAAATGTCAGCACAACCCAACTTACTCACAAGCCAAGCTGACTTTTTGACCAGAGCAAAGGTTGGTGACCTAATAAATGCAAAGTACAATGGGGCAGTCCCTAGAATCAGAAGGGTAAGGCACATGTATAAATATTCTGCTTGAGAACATAAAAAAGGAGGCAGAGTGTGTAGGCGGCCCATGTCCCACTGCTCGCAGCAGCCATTTATTTATAGAGACTGTGGTGTGCATAGAATACAAAGCACGAGAAAGCCGCAGAAAGCTCTGGGTGCGCAGGCGATTCCGCCTGGAAGGTGCAAGATGAGCAACAACTGCCTATTGAGGAGAAACATTACCAGGCTGAAACTCAAATAAACCATACAAATATTATATTTTATTTGTAGATTGCCAGCTGATTCTGTAGCATTGGGGTGCTATAATTGCGCAACCCACATTTGTACAGCTCTATACAAATATAAAACAGTGGTATTGTACAAAAATACTGAGGCGTAAGTGCACCTTACAAGAAAATATCCAATGGGAATCGAGACCCTGCCCTGAACTACTTACAATCTATATAAAGGAAACATGATAAATACATAACATGTCAGCAAATTCAAGAATCAATTATTGGCACCAGCTACTAGGGGTAAATTAGACCTCATAGTTAATGCAACTTTAATTAAATGTTCATCCAGATGAGGATTACATACATGCAACTGCAGTATTAATTAGAAAAATAATCCTGACTTATTTTTTTAATAAAAAAGAGCATTCAGGAATATCCTGGATAACCAGAAGAGTATTGATCCAGGGGAGAATCTGATCAGTATCTGGGGGCAGTTAGGGAATTAATTGTATTTTTTTTCCAATGTTTTTTTTTCTGTTTGCTTCCTCTGGATCAATTACTCCCCATATTACAAGGATCGTCAGAGATTTAAAAAGATTGAACTTGGACTAAAAGTCTTTTCTCAACCTCAATGCAACTATGTTCTTATCTGAATTGTTCATAAAAAATATCTTTATTATTTGACTTTTAGCACCAATATAAACAAAGAATACTTGATAATAATATGCCTGTATCTGCAGTGTTTGCATTGAACTAATAGGGGTTAACTGTCTCACAAGCCCTCAGTGACAGGGCAGGGCGCCAAAATAGCCAACTTCTGAGCAGGCGCAGTGTGCCCAAACACACAAAATGGCGGATAGGAAAATTCGAGAAGGATCATAAAATGGCGCCGGGAAAAAAACAAGAAGCGTGTGGTCAACGCGTTAATATGGAGGTTTTCAGCTCTTCATAAGGTTCAGATAGCAAACATTGTAATGGTTTACACAAAGTCCCTCAAAAGTATAGCTAAAGATAAAAGGGAGGTATTATTCGCATGGTTTTATTACCTTGTGTTCCAATGTCATATTTATTGGCGCCACCGAACTTATACCTCATGAGAAGAACAAACCAAAGCCAAACCCGTTTATTATATGATCCCCCGTGCTCCGCCCGGCTTGAACCCTTTCCACAGCCGCTCTCCGTGATAAGAAGCACATATAGCTGTGAAATATAACCCAAAACCACGGCCTTGATCCTAATACATTCCACACGGGACACTCAAACAACCCAAAGCTTTCCAGAGCTCCGAGGATGGGCGCCTCAGCCTCCGCCATTAGACTGTGCACTTTGTTACTTTGTTTGTTTTAGGATTGTGACAGAAAAAAAAACCAAAAGACTCCCCAAATTCCTCATCATCGTGAGTTTATTAACACCGCAGAGAGACTCTAATCCGCCGTGCTGCTTTTACTGTTATATCCTCGCTCTGTGCCGCCGGACTCTCCGCTCTCAGACGCTGCCTCCGCTTTTTTCCAGAAGCTTCCAGCGCCCCCGCCTCTTCCTCGCGCGCACTGCGCATGCGCTGCCCTGAGCCGCAGAGCTCGGTTTGCCGCAGAGGCGCGCGTGCGTTCTGGGGTTGGGAGGAGCGCGCTGCGCGGGCTCGAGGCTGCTGTTGCTAGGTGTATTAGCTGAGGGGTTGGTTTTACCTCAGGCGTTATTCAGAGGGTCCTCTTGACCACCATCTCTGTGAAAACAAATAAGGGTGTGATTTCACAATACAAATAGTGTTCAGCAGCGATATTCGAGAGACTTTACCACAAATCTGTAATATAGAGGGTGGCAGGCTTTATTAATGATTTAATGTGGTAAATATTTGCAAAATTCACAATACAAATAGTGGTTAATAGCGATATTAAAGAGCATTACTACAAATCTGTAATATAGAGGGTATCATATCTTACTAATGAGTGAACGTGGCAAACTCTTGCAGCTTTCACCATGTAGTGTTCAGTAGAGATATAGAGACTTTATGACAAATTATATAAGTGTCAGGCTTTTTTAATAATTTAATGTGGCAGATTTCTCAATAGAAATGGTGTTCAGAAGTGATAGTATCAAGACTTTACCACAAACCTATAATATAGAGGTTATTATTTTGCCACAAAACCATATAATGCCATCATCTCACCCACCTCCTTCGCCTGTCGTCTTGGGGTTTTACTGGATCCTGCCCTATTTTTCATTCCTCACATGTAATCAATCACTAAATCTTATCTTTTTCACCTACAAAACATCTCCAAAATACATTAGTAGCTTACACAGGACACAACTAAAATTCAAATCCATTCTCTCATCAAATCTCACCTCTACTACAATTCTCTAATTGCTGGCCTCCCTATCACCCGTCTCCGCTCAGTGTCTGCAGCACCTCTTTGTCAGCCACTCCACTGGCTTCCCATAGCCTCCAGAATACAACATAAAATCCTGTCCCTAACATATAAAACCCTCATCAATAATGAACCCCCTAATATCTCTGCACTTATCTCAAAATACTCTCCCAACCGCCCTCTTCTCTCTGCTAATGACCTTCTTCTTTCCTCCTCTCTTACCACTTCTCATTCCCACCTTCAGGACTTTTCTTGTGCAGCCCCTATTCATGGAACTCCTTGCCTTATTCCACTGGACTATACTCCTGCCTCAAATCCTTCAAAACCTCTGTTTAAAGAAGCGTATCACCTTCATCCTTAATATGAGCAATTTATTGTTCCTCCCTTTCTATACCTCACCCATACCTTCTAGACTGTTTGCGAGTTTTCAATCTTATAAGGTGCTTTATGGAAAGCATGTTGTATGCTTTCTTTTAAGCTCAATAAAAGTGCATTTTTATACTTTGTTATTTGTTAAAATAGTTTTTGACTTGTATCTACCCTGTATAGTGCTACAGAATATGTTGGCGCGTTAAAAAAAAAAGGTTAATAATAATAAGTGTTTCTGCTATGAATTGTCGCTGCAGCAGCATGCACTTCATGGTTGCAGATTGGAAGGAACCATCAATCAAGTTCTGCAAAACATATAAAAGGAAGGGGGGAGAGATGTGCATATCCCTTTTATAGTGCAGATCAGTATTTTTAATGAAAAAATGTATACAGAGAATAAAACAAATACATTTTAATAAATACACATAATGTTCCATTATACAATACAAGAGAAGCAGCAAGCCTGAGGTAAATCTTCAAGAAAAAAATAGAGTCTGGTTATCCAGAGGTGACTATGAAGGATTAATAATTTGGACTTTGACCATTGAACTATAATAGACATTGGGTATGTATTGTGGGCCTACATAACAACCTATACATACCTTGATCGCTGTAGTTGGGCTAGACTCAAGCTTGATTAGTCTATACCTGCTTTCTGTGTCTAGTTCTACAAAAGACATGGAGGTTCTAACCTTTCAACTGAAGAAGAATGGCGCCTCTTCATATTTGGCAAAGAGTACTTGTGCACGATAGCAGCTGAAGAGTGAGATGGTCTTCAAGAAACAGAAGATTATTTAAAAAAATAAATTCTGAGGAAAACCGCCTTCAATCAGGCTGGATTAGTTTTACTGAAGTGAGAGATCTGTTTTTAAGGCGATCCTGATAATTCAATCTGATGTCTAGAACCTCTAAGTTCAGTGGTGTGTTAACAAAAACTAACTTCAAATGTGATTTGGTAGAAAACAATGTGGATCACTTGTCATACCTGATGGCGGATAAATGAGGTCATTGAAATAATGAGCATGCGCTTATTGTTATCAAAGTCTATATTGCCAAATTTGAGTGCTTTCTCACTAAAGTTGTTAGTTCTTTCCTATTCCCGTGAGGCTTATTTTTTTCTTTTTCAGTTCAAACTAGTATTGAGAATTCTTTGATTTTACACATTTAATGAGGTTCTAGATATTGAAGGCATACGAAGAAGAGGAGGGCAGAGGTGGAGACGGATAGATGAGGTCATTGATGTAATTAACATGAGCTTGATGGAACTCAGAGGGTTAGTAGCTGACAGATGTGCCTTGCATGCTGCAGTCCTTATGATCATGGAGAGTCAGACACGACTGAAAGACTAAACAACAACCAGATAGTGCTTGAATCTATCATATCATTACTTCTTGTTTCTCTAAGTGCAAGATAAACGTTAATACAGGATACTAAATGTTGCAATAATAATGATATAGTGTCCACTGTTTATTACAAATACTGTGCAGGAAACCAAGTTTGTAGAATGGGAAATCTACTGTATTTCTTCCTCTACTATGTAAAGATATTTTCAAACCAATCCTCTGTAAGCCTCAAACCTAGAGCATCTTATCAATTACTGACAGAAATCACGGTTACACAAATCCCAGTAATATTGATTGCCCTTGTAAAAAAGAATTCAAGTCATCTGTGGTTTGGGTAGCAACAGAGCAAAATTCCCCTGAGACAGCTTGCTGGTAGGATTGATCGATCATCCACATATTTGTCTATGAGGGGACTGGATGATTTCCGAATTTGATACAGGAGGGGTAAAATACACAAGTCACAAGATTGGTCAACTTATCTTACCTGATAGTCTCAATGACGAAAGTGTCTGATTTGTTGCTTTTATTGGAATGGGAGGCTCAGAGAATTTAGAGGTAGTTGGGCCCCAATAAGGCATTCACCTTCTCAGTAAGAATGGTTGACATGCAGGTAATATGTCCCATTCACGCTACCTATTTTTTTCCCAGGGGGCATGCTCAGTGAAGAGGTGCCCACCTTCATATTGCATTTCTGAATGGGACATTCTTAGATGTGAGGCCAGGAACGTCTTCACCCCGCCCCCCCCCCCCCTTTGAGGGCGTAGAGGTCCCTTTGGTGTCTTCCCCATGGCCCAACCTGAAGTTGCAAGGGGACAAGAGTTAAGAGGAATCTTTAGCCCCTCCTCCTCTAGAGATGGACTCTACAACTTGTGTTCAGGCCAAGTCCATAGGACTCTTCTACCCAAAGGGGACCTTGGCTTGAAGGCCGCAGGAGCCCCCAGCCTCTACAGCGTGCAGAGCTGGTGGGTGCAAAAACAGAAAGTGCCCAAATCAAAATCAAGTGCCAGTGCCGTGTCAGTAAGTGCTGGTGTTTACTACCTATATCACTATAATAGTTGTGGATCTTACGAATGCTGGCAATGTTCACGCTTTGAGGCACGCGACTGCGAGGCCCTTGGGACTTCGGCTGCAAAGATCTCATAGTGAGCCCTATAGGACTTAGGACCGAAGCACGTAAAACGGCCGAACCAAGCAACTGTAATCGCGAGCCCTGTAGGACTTAGGACCGAAGCACGTAAAACGCCCGAACCACACAACTGGAAAGACCACGAGTAAACCACAATTATGCCTCAAATTCAATTACACACTCACACACAGCACAGGGGGAAAGCCAGGGAGCCTGTGAGTGAGGTTGCAAGTTAATTTCAGGCATATTTGCCGTTTTTTCACGATCGAAAATCGCCTAAGCAAGAAGAAAAATGGCGGCCGTAAAAACGTAACAAGATGAAAAGGAGGCTGAAGGCAGTAACACTAATTGCGAGGCCCCTAAACTACAATCCTCACATTGTGTGGCAAACAGCATTGCCAGATTTACAATTTATTTCCCGTCATTTTTGACGGGCCATTTTCTAGTATATTTATAATATTCATTAACATTTTATTTTTTTGCATGAGGCTATTTTCTTTGCTATTCATATTCAATTACCACCTATACCATGCAGTGAGACATGTCTAAAACCTGCTAATGCTAGCGTTGTATGCTAGGTGATGTTCTAGTAATTAGTATATGCATTGCAGGTAATTCCTATCTTGTCAACAATAGGTGTGATATTCCTGAGATGAACAAGACCGGAGTCAATAATATTCACTCAATTAATTCTTCGTCTACAGACTGACAATTTTTTTTCAACTTAAAATTCTGCAGATGTCGAAATTAAATGTTTAAATTTGCCTGTGGGCTATTTAGTTAATGAATCGCACGGTGATTAAAGCGACATAAACTGTGTGCGTTATTACATATTGCTGGTAGTGAGTATTATTTTGGGACAAAGCCACAAAGACTATCAGACGCTGAAAAGTGGTTGTTTTCATAACAAAATAGTCTCAGTGATCCTTCTGAGATACTAGTAAGTCTGGTCCATATTGAATACTGAGCAGAGGTTCTGGCTTTTGCATTGGTTACACATTTGCCAGTAGGTAGCCAGGACTTGTTGTGCTTCGTTTGCAATGCAGATGCATTTTATGTTGAATAATAATCTGCGGTTGTGCCCAGCTATACATTAGTTTGCAGCTCACCATCGGTTCCTTATCATTTGTTCCACGACCTGCCTCCCACACATTTTGCTGGCTTTAATCTTACACTTCACTGCGTGACAATATGCTTTGGGCATGCTCCACTGCTCTATACATAAAATGCACAGAGCCACGGCTAGTGTGCCCTCCCAGCAGGTTGCCAAGCACCGTTACCTGGGACACAATCACAGAAGAGATGGGTGCTTTATTGTTATGATGGGTTGTAAAGAGGACCTGCAGATAACCGTGCAGAGTATAAAAGAAACACAAATATAACAAATTATATATGTTTTGGGGCATTGTAGATATGTTCTCATTTTACTCTTCCATTTATAATTTGTGTTTATGTGCAAAATGTATTTAAAACATTTGTATTTCAGTTTCCAATACAACAATTATCAAGGTATATATGTGTGCATCTAAAATACTGTATATATATATATATATATAGAGAGAGAGAGAGAGAGAGAGAGAGCGATATACATATATACAAGCGGCTCCTGGGATACATCCCTGAGAACATCAGTATGTAACTGGGATCCCTGAATATTAATAATAATATAATGGTTCATATGTGATAATAATAATAATGTAATAACAGTAACAATAAAACTAATAGTACCCCTACACAGTAATGATAAGTTACAGAAATGATTGTGCTCTTCATGTTAACAATCAGAACATAAAAACAAACTAAAACCTTGTGAGCCTGTTATTAAGACCATGGACCATATATATATATATGTGTATGTATATAGATAGAAATATATACATAAATACATAATTGTGTATGTACCGTATATATATATATATATATATATATATATATATATATTTTGAATTGAACATATTGTAATATACAGGAATAGTGAAAAAACAACAGACAAATATTAATTTTACAAACCGTAAAACAGTATTCAGAAACCCTCTTCCACTCAGATCACCCTCCCCATATAAATGATCAGCTGCACAAATCCTTCCCATCCATAATACACTGACAGACTAATCAGTGCTGAGAGATTCCCTGACGGCACAACCACAAACCCATGGCATTGTATCTGCTCTCTGTCTGCGCACATTCTATTATATATGGTAGAAAGACAGTATTTATTATGGCATCTGTGCACAATACCTACATAAATCAAGCCGTACTCTGGTTTAATACCACTGTGATGTCGGTATATTTATTATTATGTCACTGCCTTCTCTGTGGATATCCTACATTTGGTATGTCCTGACTTGGGTTTAATTGTTAAATTAATAATAATGGTGAATACAAATATACACAATTTGCTGAGTAATATAAGGGAGTCTGACGTATATCCCTTCTGGATAGGTATCTTGTCGTGGTGAAGGGGTTTGTGTTCCTCAGTGAAGCTGTGAGCTATATCAGATGGGCAGGTCATGGCAGAGAGGTTAGACAATCATGGTCCACTGGAGAAGGAACTGGCAACCTGCTCCAGTATCTTTGCCAAGAGAACCATATGGAGTCACAGAGAGACGATATGATTGAACGACTAAACAGCGACAAAGGGACGCTGACAAAAGTTCTTTGTTTTGTAGCAGAGCTTATGGGACTTAGATCTATGCGGGATTTGATCCAACATCCTAGGAAATTTTACTGAAACTCCCCATGAGTGGGTGGTTGTGGGGAAGGAATGGGGTATATTCAGGTGTAAAGCAAGGTCAGCTTAAATATAAGTCCAAACAGTTTAAAATTGCCAGCCTACTTGCAATTCCTAACCTACCTTTGTGTTTTGTATCTAAATAAGACCTGATATCCCACGTGGGTGGTGTTGCTGCCATGATTTGGGCACCATAACCATACACGGCCCATGGAAATGGGCACCTTGACAGCCAGATTTAACCGCTGCAGGGCTTGTTTACACACTGAGAAAACATGATACTGACACAGAATAAACATATTCAAAACGCATGCCATCTTTGTTCTCGCCATCAAACAGTAGGCATTGTTTACCAGGTGTTGCCCTGTTTACCAAGAAGTGACAATTTTATGGGTCACGGAAATACAGTATTTTTTCACAACTGAAAGAATTTTGCCCCAGGTTTATATGCAGAGAAGGAGAATAATTTAATGATGCAAATCAGTATGGAAAATAGGCCGAGATATTGATAAATAAATCATCCTCCCAGGAGAGGTGACGATCTTCTCGTTTGCATCGCACAAAGCAGAAGAGGAAATGTGAATTATTGGAACAGATTGTAGCTCAGATCAATGGGATTTTCTGGATACCAAATCTCTGATCACATTAGTTAAATATACAGGCCGACTGTCTCTCTTTATAGGTCTTTCTCCCTCCTCCCTGTCAGTTACCTAAATCTCTTTCTTTTTGGGATAGTTTTCTGCCTCAAACTCAACTAAATGTCTCTTTTATGGGGCCACTCTGGGTTGTCCCTCTCCAAGTCTCTTTTGGTGTCTCTCCCAATTACACCAATGAAATACATAACTATCATTATTGGGTTAAGCCTCCCACTCATCTGAATCTCTCTTTTATGGGGTCACTCTGTGTTGTCCCTCTTTGAGTCTCTTGGGGGTTTCTCTCCATTACCCCACTCAAATACCTGACTGTCTCTTTTGGGTTAAGCCTCCCGCTTGTCCAAATCTCTCTTTTATGGGGTCACTCTGTGTTGTCCCTCTTTGAGTCTCTCTTTCAGTGTCTCTCTACATTATCCCACTCAAATACCTGACTGTCTCTTTTGGGTTAAGTCTCCCGCTTGTCCAAATCTCTCTTTTATGGGGTCACTCTGGGTTGTCCCCCTTTGAGTCTCTCTTTTGGTGTCTCTCTCAATTACCCCACTCAAATACCTGACTATCTCTTTTGGGTTAAGCCTCCCGCTTGTCCAAATCTCTCTTTTATGGGGTCACTCTGGGTTGTCCCTCTTTGAGTCTCTCTTTCGGTGTCTCTCTCCATTACCCCACTCAAATACCTGACTATCTCTTTTGGGTTAAGCCTCCCACTCATCCAAATCTCTCATTTTATGGAGTTACTCTGGGTTGTCCCTCTTCGAGCTTCTCTTTTGGTGTCTCTCTCCATTACCCCACTCAAATACCTGACTATCTCTTTTGGGTTAAGCCTCCCACTAATCCGAATCTCTCATTTTATGGGGTCACTCTGGGTTGTCCCTCTTCGAGCTTCTCTTTTGGTGTCTCTCTCCATTACCCCACTCAAATACCTGACTATCTCTTTTGGGTTAAGCCTCCCACTAATCCGAATCTCTCATTTTATGGAGTCACTCTGGGTTGTCCCTCTTCGAGCTTCTGTTTCGGTGTCTCTCTCCATTACCCCACTCAAATACCTGACTATCTCTTTTGGGAGTAATTGGGTGGAATATGGAAGCTAAAGTCAAACTTCAAGGCAGGGCAGTTGATAATTCATTTGTGCCAGATACAGAAAGATATTGAGAAAGGAGGCGATGTAGACAAGTTCGAGGCTCAGAGAGTGTATGAGGTAGTGTAAGATTGTGCCAGTGAACAGGAAGATAGAGTGAAAGTGAAATTATACATGTGATGAAATAATACTATGATGGTAGAAGGATTCACCTATGCAGTACATAGAGAGGTAAGTATTGAGATCAAATTTATAAAGAGCCTTTGCTTTATCTGCCGAGCAAATGACGTCACATGCTCTTATGCAAAGTAGTGTATCAGAATACGTTACACTATTAATATCTCTATATATACACCATAGCATCTTAATGGCTTCCTGTTTACCAGGCTTTTTTTAGTCTAGATCAGTTATTAGGGATTGTACAAATATAGTTTGGGCCAAAAAAGAGTATCATAGGGTGCCAAAGAAGGTAAAGGAAACATTTATTCATATATCTCTAGCTGTTCATAAGATATTGGGGATTTAATCAACTGAGCTACAGAACTACGCCATATGTGGTCAGAACAATTGTACATAAAATGTTATCTTCCTGATTTTGGTTTTATTGTTAAAATAATAATGACAATATTTTATATTCCATGATCTACTCTTGCAAAACTACTAACTAATTTTTGGAACATTTAAATATATATATATATAAAATGTATCACTAAATAAGGTTTCCTACATTCCTATGTCACCAATTTACAAGACCCCATAAACCTTTACTAGAATAGGGAACCTGAGTCTCTTGGCCAGTCGTAAATGTAATAGACATATAACATATAATTAGTCCTTCTTCTGAATTGACCCATGTCCTCTTTCTCTGTTATACACGGCCTTGTAAAAGTATTCACCCCCTTGGCTTTTTACTTATTTTGTTACATTACAGCCTTAAGTTCAATGTTTTGTTAATCTGAATTTTATGTGATGGATCAGAACACAATAGTCTAAGTTGGTGAAGTGAAACGAGAAAAATATATACATAAAAATATTTTCTAGAAATAAAAAAACAGAAAAATTGGCATGTGCGTATGTATTCACCCCCTTTGTTATGAAGCCCATAAAAAGCTCTCCACCAATTACCTTCAGAAGTCACATAATTAGTGAAATGATGTCCACATGTGTGCAATCTAAGTGTCACATGATCTCTCATTCCATATACACACATTTTTTTTAAAGGCCCCAGAGGCTGCAACACCTAAGCAAGAGGCACCACTAACCAAACACTGCCACGAAGACCAAGGAACTCTCCAAACAAGTAAGGGACAATGTTGTTGAGAAGTACAAGTTATTGGTTATTTTATAAAAACATATCCAAATCTTTAATAATCCCTAGGGGCACAATCAAATCTATCATAACCAAATGGAAAGAACATGGCACAACCGCAAACCTGCCAAGAGACGGCCGCCCACCAAAACTCACGGACCGGGCAAGGAGGGCATTAATCAGAGAGGCAGCGCAGAGACCTAAGGTAACCCTGGAGGAGCTGCAGAGATCCACAGCAGAGACTGGAGTATCTGTACATAGGACGACAATAAACCGTACGCTCCATAGAGTTGGGCTTTATGGCAGAGTGGCTAGAAGGCCTCTGGGGCCTTTCAAAAAAGGTGTGTATATGTAATGACAGATCATGTGACACTTAGATTGCACACAGGTGGATATCATTCCCCTAATTATGTGACTTCTGAAGGTAATTGGTTGCACCAGAGTTTTTTATGGGTTTCATAACAAAGGGGGTGAATACATAGGCACATGCCATTTTCTGTTTTCTATTTCTAAAAAATAGTTTTATGTATATATATTTTTCTCATTTCCCTTCACCAACTTGTGTTCTGATCCGCCACATAAAATTCAGATTAACAGAACATTGAACTTAAGGCTGTAATGTAACAAAATAGGTAAAAAGTCAAGGGGGTGAATACTTTTGCAAGGCACTGTAATAGTGAATTAAAGTGACATTTTATAGTGACTTTTTTTACTTTCTAGAAAATTTTGCTTTTTATGTGTAGTTCTTCAAAAGAGAAGAATATTGTAATTATGTCACTACAGCGGTCCTTCGTTACTAAATGGATGTACTTATACATTTGCATATATACATTTTAAAATAATGCCTAATCTTTGATATAATAAACCTTGAGGTCAGTTCCAGGTGGGCTCTAATCTTTAGTGCACACTCTGTAATAGGACTTTGTATTTCACTTTTTGTTGGTATCATTTCTTGTAAACTGTGGAACGCAAAAGGACAAAGGTTGGCAGTAAAAGCCGGGTTGGCAAACACTGATTACTGTAGCAAGTCGCTTGCTCTTTTTGATTATAGTCTTAATGGAATGTGAGAGAGCAATCAAGCACTCTCATTGGCTCCTCTGGGGATAACTGCCAGCCACCAACCTATAACATAGATACTCTTTGTTTAGAAGAAAGAAAGACCCTTTGAGACATGGTTTAGATTTCCTGGCTTAACTCTTGTGCTGCCAACAAGCCCTGCAATTCATTATAGGCAAACAAATCTTCGGCATATTTTGCATTGATTGGATACAAATCTAGTAATGATTTCACAGAACTAGATTAATGTTTATATGCAACTAAAATTACCCCAAATAAGTGATGATTTTGGCTAAAATTGAAAAATAAATGCTATGGAGAATGTCGGGCAAAAAATTGGAATCCAAACCCATATATTGATGTAAGAAAGTGATCTAATTATGGATGAGTGCTTCAGAGTGAATCCATTTATGGATATAATAGTGTTTCTCATTTTGTTGTTTAGTTGTGTACGACTCTCTGTGATCGTATCTACTGCAGCATGCCAGACACAATCATTTACGTGTCTGTTCGTACTTATCCATTGTTTTTTTTTGCCAAGGATACTAGAATGGGTTGCCAGTTCCTTCTCCAGTGGACAACAATTTGTCTGATGTCTCTGCTATAACCTGCCCATTTTGGGTGACCCTACATGGTATAGCTCACAGCTTCACTGAGATACACAAGCCCCTTCACCACAACAAGGTAGTGATCCAGAAGGGGGTTTCTCATTTACCCACTGACAATATATATGTGTGTTACACCATTGGTCTGACACTAAGATATATATATATATTGGAAAATAAAGTCCCAAGGTCATTCAATTATTGACATTGAGTGGCATTTTCAGACAATAATGGCCACTTGTGAATGTAATGATCCCTTATTTGTCCTTACCATAATTAGGTGCACACAAAGCCAGCAATGATGATATGGTAAAGGGATTAGAAACACATGAAATAGACCTTATCTAGGATAAAGGTCCGTATCGTAAGAACTCTGGTAGTAGCATACGGTTGCGAGAGCTGGACCATTAAGAAGTCTGAGCAACGAAGAATTGACGCCTTTGAATTGTGGTGGAGAAGACTGCTTAGAGAGCCTTGGACGGCAAGAAGATCCAAGTATCAACACTGCAGGAAATGAAGCCAAACTGTTCACTGGAAGGTTTGATCATGAAACTAAAGCTTAAATATTGTGTCCATATCATGAAAAGGCAGGATTCCATAGAGAGGACTCTGATGCTGGGGAAGATTGAAGGCACAACAAGAAGGTGACGGTAGAGGTGGAGACGGATAGATGAGGTAATTTAACCAAAGAACATAAGCTTGATGAAGATCAGAGGGGCAGTGGCAGATGTGTCTGGCATGCTGTGGTACATATGGTCACGACTGAACGACTAAACAACAACACAGTATAATGTACAGTTGTGAGGTCATATCATAATTAAATGGTAGTCTGTAAGAAGGCAGGCTACTAAATCATACATGGTGGATCTTGTTACGTGTTGCTTTCAGAGTAATGTCAGCTGTGTGTGACATGATTTGTTTGCTCCTCAATGGAATGCATATACCAGCCGCCATTTTGTATGAAACACATAGGTTATATTACATGCGATAAATGTATGAAGACCACTATAAATATACATTTTCCTGGAAAAAAAAACAAGATCTGCAATGAAAATAATTTGACAAAAGTGCTTGGGAATGTTACATTATGTGCGCATGGATTGGCGAGTACGCCTAAGCAGCTGTACATTCTCTTAGACCAGGACAGACATGACTCTGAGGATGTCCTTGAACAGTCATGGAGAGTTATCTGACTGCCTGCGGAACAGCTGGGTACAGCTAAATTTAGAGAACATGGAAGTGATACTTGTTGGAAGTGGTCCGCTGGCAGAGACTGAGCGCGCCTTCTTAATAATGAGAAGGATTAAAG
This sequence comes from Discoglossus pictus, assembly GCA_027410445.1. Classification (NCBI taxonomy): domain Eukaryota; kingdom Metazoa; phylum Chordata; class Amphibia; order Anura; family Alytidae; genus Discoglossus; species Discoglossus pictus. The sequence continues at coordinate 97,446 of JAPZIH010000774.1, forward strand.
GAACACTGAGGTTTGCCCTTGCGTTGGTCACTATAACATTACTGATTAGTTTATTGGCCCTAGAGTGTAGATGTGATTGTCATTTCATACATCAACCGGCTGAGATATAAATCTACGGAAACACCCAATGGAGGAATGAAATAATGTTGGTTTTATTTAGGTTGATATAATCTATAGAGAAGTTGGATCTTATCTGTTGTATCTATACTTGTATCTTCCTACCAGACTAGGGTCACTAAAAAGGAGAATCATGGCCTTGCTCGTGGTCACAGTGGGTGAAACTGTACCTTTTATAGGGCCAAACTGGAAAAAAAATATTTCTAAATGGACTAGATCATTATTTAAAAGCTAATGTATGGATATGATAATGTTACAGATAAACACACTTATACCTTAATATAATAACAGGTGAAATGTCAAGGAAGCTTCGTAAAGGATACAGTCAATTATTAGAGGCAGTGAAGTTCCAGAAGAAATGGTGGGTGAGGCTTGGAACCTAAACCATTTTTACATACATCCAAAATATATTCAGGATTAAATATTATTTCTACCCAAAGAGGATTTCCACACATTTGGGCATACCACTGTGTCTGGATTACTGGGATGCATATGGGACAACCAGATAAACAATATAACCTAAAGATGGAGCAGAAGGCTATGGCAAGGTCTATGTTATATGATATCCTTCCTCCACTCTCTACTTTGGTTATATGTCAAAATTATTTCAAGGCTTGTTATTTTGTTGTGTCGACTCTAAGTGATCATATACATTTTTAAGGTTTTCTTGGTAAAGATTCTGGAGTGGTTTGCCAGTTCCTTTTCCTTGAGGTCCACAAGCCACTTCACCACGATAAGGTTCAGAAGGGGATTTCAAGGTTGGCTTGCTCTAAATAAGCAGGGTTCATGTTACCTGAAGGGACGTTGGTGTCCTACAATTCCCACAGCCAAATGCACCAAGGATTCACTTGGCATCATGTGGTGCCTGAGCCTTCATTCATGCACCTCCTGATATGTGAACTCTTTCCTCATTCAGTAGATATATTAAATAAGCCTCACGAGCCATCTGTTTAGACAAGCTTTTCGGTAACTCATCCCAGTGAAGCACTCAATGAATTTTCCATGGTATGAGCTACGTTCATACATTAATTCCATTTCATTTTAATTATTTATCCAGGGTACAATTAGAAAGCTCTTTAGATCTCACTGGTAGAAAAAAGGAAAAGTTGCTAATATTATCATGCTATGATTCTCAATGGCGGGTCCAAGACCCCTGTCATGTCTTAACTATAATATACATAAAATAAAATGATAAATGGCAAAAAATAGACTATTTGAGATTGGATGTCTTCATATAGGAGATAATAAAGACTAATATTATATCTCTAACACAATTAAATTAGAATAGTAAATAGCTTTTTTTCTTTTAGCAAATAATCATAAAAAAAAATATCCTTTGTTTGGTCATATATTACTTATATTTTTAAACAATGATTTTAATAGGTGCAGTTTTCTTATGTTTGCGTCACTGCTAATGTTCAAGTGTTACAATATGTTTTATCATTATTATAATAAAAGTTTGAGTAATCCTGTTTACTACAGTTCCTGATTATTCATTGCATACTAAATGTTATAGGCAATAAAATGACAAATATTACCTACACCTAATTATATAATCCACAGAGGCAAATTTTAATTAACAGCGGCAAGGATGGAGCCGGGGTCAAGGTGACCTGGCCAACCTACCATGTTGGATCCCTCAATATCCACTATAACAAATATGTCTATTTTAGCTTTTATATACTGACATTCAAATGAATGATGTAAAAACGTGTCCCAACAATTACTTTTTTTCTGAGTTTGTCTTCATTTTCAGAGAACGAAAGTAAACTTATAAATGAAAATGTTATGTACGTAAAACTAAACAATAAACTGACCAAAATAAGCAGTAAAATGTAATAAATGTAACGTATCAATAAAAAACATTTTTATAAATGCAATATTAGATAGTTTGTTTAGGATTCGGTGCTTTCACAGCTGTGATCTGGGTTTGATTCCAGTCAAGGAACCAAGAGGTCACACCACCCTGGCCAGTACTTTGATGGTAGACCACCTAGGAATACCAGGAGCTGTATGCTGTGGCCCACTGGAGAAGGATCTGGCAAATTACTCCAGTATTTCTGCCATGAACAACAGAAGGGTCGGCATGGTGTGTTTCCAACCATGAGATCAAACAGGACTGAGCGACGCAAACACATACATATATATATGAAGATAAGGTGCAGATACATATGTTTAACGTGTAATACTGTACGGTAACATGGCTCCCTTGGCCTAGTTCATCTATACAATCTGTAATAGTAGGCTGGCCAGACGTCCACTGATTGACATCTATGCCCTTTGCTAATATTTGTCCCCATGAACGTACCTGGTTGGCTGTTTTTTTTAGGCGCTGTGGGCATGTACTTTGTCGAATAAATGCATGGATTTTCAGAGTCTGATGATTAGTGCTTATTTTGTATATATCAACAGCCAATATACAGTGGGACCTCCATATTCGTCATTAATCCGTTCCTGAGTGACAGACAAATACTGAATGGGACAAATATAGAATCACATTATCATTGCATTCATTTATATTTTGATTACCATGTGATACTTTTAATGATGAATATTGGTTTTTCGAACAAATATTAGGGCATTTTTTTGCAGAAAAAAATGTGATGAATATTGGATTTGACAAATAAAGGGGCTCACGAATATAGAGGTTTCACTGTATTTATATATAAGTAGCCACTTACCCGTTAAAAATGACGGCAATAAAATTTGGAGGTTGGCAATGCTGTTTGCCACACAATGCAATGCCCTCCCCCCTCTAACTTGCCAACCTTCGACGCTCATTGCAAGCCTCTCCCACCGTGTAATTTACATGCCTCACTCCTTCGGCGTTCATGGCGAGCCCCGCAATGAGCGGCTTTGCCGCTTATTGCAGCCCTCTACCAACCCATCACTTGCATGCCTCCCAATGAGCACCTTCGGAGCTCATTGCGAGCATCTCTTCCCCTCTACTTTACAGGCGCTCATTGTAAACATCGTCCAACCCGCCACTTTGGCGCTCATTGCGAGCCTCTCCCCAATCTCTGACCCCTGTGTCTGTTTCCCCCTCTCCCTTCCATGTGTGTTTCCCCCTGCTCTGTTCCCCCCCCATTTCCCTTCCCATGTGTCTCTTTTCCCCCCTCTCTCGCCTGTGTCTCTTTAACTATCCATTTTTAGTCTTGCGTGCCTCGCGCCCTTGGTTTTATTTTGCAAGTGTTACGTGCTTCGGCCTCGTTTTGAATCTTTTTGAAAGTATTTACGTTTTTTTCGGCCACCATTTTTTTCCTCGCTTAGCCGATTTTCAATTTCCAAAAAACGGCAATTAGGGCTCAAATTAGCTTTCAACCTCACTCACAGGCTCCCTGGCTGTCCCCCTGAGCTGTGTGTGTTTTTTTTATTGATTTAAAAGAAAATATCGGCCATTAAATTCATCATTTTTTCAAAGTGTTGCGTGCCTCGCCATCAGCGCTAAAGTCTGACAGCCTTCGTCGCAGATCGCAGGGATCAGCATGTGTGGCTACAATCTCTTTCCATCCTCCATTGGTGGAGCGTCATCGGGCAAATTAGAGCTATGATACACAATAGAACCTCCATATTCATCATTAATCCGTTCCTGCGATATGGATTAATACTGAATCAAGATGAATATAGAATTTTCATGACGAATATTGGATTTTCGGACTAATATTGGAATATTTTTTTGACTAAAAAAATGAGACAAACATAGAATTTGATGAATTTAGGGATTAAGGAATAAAGAGGTTCCATTGTGTGTGTGTATAAAAAATGACGGGGCAATACAATTGTAAGGCAGGTAATGCTGTTAGCCACAGACAGTAAGTGTTTTGGTCGTCTGAGATCCTTCAACGCTCATTGCGAGCCTTGCGCTGAGTGCCTTTGGCGCTCATCGCGTGGCTCCTCTCGGTTTGCATATTTTTTGTTATCAGAGGCGCTTTTGCGCTTAGTGCAAGGTTTTCCCCTGGTGTAGTTTGTGTCCTATGAGCACTGTTGCCACTCCTTGTGGGGCTTGTGGTGAAGGTCTTTGTCGTTTATTGCGATACTTTGGTGTGTTTTTTTTTTTTTCTGTATATTTTTTTTTAATGATCATTAATTCATTAATTAAATCATAAATTAATATACTTTACCTATTTGTAATTAATATATGCAGCAAGCATTGTGTTGAAGAGCTAACAATCTGATTTGATGTTCCTGCAGCATACAATGTAGATTTGCAGTGTTGTTGAGCTGAGGTGTAAGTGTCAGCAATGTGTGCAGTGTGTAGTGTAAATAGGCTGCGTGCGCGAGGAGAAACCGTTTGTGTAGCTGTGTACTTCCGCATTCTGTAAGGTAGTGTTGTCAAATGGCTGCGATTGTGTATGTGGTACGCGGGTGTGGATGATTTAGCGTCCTTGCTAATAGTGTATGTTGTACCTCGTACAGGGTTTTGTAAAAGTCGTATGTGCTTGGTGGTGTTTTGCGGCTTTAGAGGCCGTGATACCTTGTTTCCGTTTTTTTCGGTGGCCATTTTTTCTATTGCTTAGGGGATTTTTGAGTGTCTAAACTCTGTAAATTGCAGATACATTGAGGTGTAACCTGACCGCCAGACGTCCTGGGTGTCCCCCCTTGCTGTGGTTAAGGTTTTTGTTTTTTTTGTGTGTGTATTTTGAATATTTTTTGCTGTGCATTAGGGTCGTATTTTTGCAAGTTCGTAATTTTTTGCGAGGGTCCGCATTTGCGGGCCGAAAGTCGTACGGGGTCGTAGGGATGAGCTCATCTCCACAAGCGCAAGGAGCGCATTTGGAGCTCCTTGCCAGCAACTGCGAGCTCGCAAGCGTTAGCAACAACCTGTATTGCTGAGAACTATATGTGATATATATAGTATATAAAATAGAACATTTGTGTTCACATTTGAACGTCTAAAACAAGTTAAACAAAACCTGTTTCCAGCTCAGAATTCCGAGAAATAGTTATTACACTGCATTCTGGGAAGCTGAGCAGGGACATGCAAATGTGCCCAAAAATGCTTTGTTCTTCAATCCATACTCCATTTTAAACATGGCTTCCTTTAAGATTATGCCCGCTTCATTACACAGCTTTTATGCAAAGCCAAGGCTGGATTATACACAAGCTGAGAATCCTAACCACGGACAGCCGTTTCAAGGTTACTGCCTATCATCAGCGTGGGGCCGGTTCCTTAGCTTGTGTAGTGGATATTTTGAGTAGGTAGTTCACTACAACAATCATTTAATATATGGTGGGCAAAAGAGCGATAGAAGCCTCCACTGTACAGTTTATAAATAGTACATTTGTGTTCACATTTGAATGTGTAAAAAAACTTAAATAAAACGTTTCCAGCTCAAAATTCCGAGAAATAAAGTTATTACACTGCATTCTGTATAGCTGAGCAGGGACATTATATCATATACTGAGGCATGGACCAGTCAAAACAAGATGTGGCTCGTGGTTGTTGATCCTAGCTGTTGGCTTCTCTTTGTTGGTCCTTAGTTGTCGGCCCCTGCTTTTGGCACCTGGTTGTTGATCCCTAGCTGTTAGCCCCTAGTTGTTGGTCCCTGCTTGTGGCCACTAGTTGTTGATCCCTAGCTGTTGGCTTCTGTTTGTTGGTCCCTAGTTGTGTTCCCTGTTTGTTGACCCCTGGTTGTGGCACTTAGCTGTTGGTCCCAGCTTGTGGCCCCTAGTTGTTGATCCCTAGCTGTTGGCTTCTGTTTGTTGGTCCGTAGTTGTTTTCCCTGTTTGTTGGCCCATAGTTGTTGACCCCTGGTTGTGGCACCTAGTTGTTGGTCCCTGCTTGTGGCCACTAGTTGTTGATCCCTAGCTGTTGGCTTCTGTTTGTTGGTCCGTAGTTGTGTTGCCTGTTTGTTGACCCCTGGTTGTGGCACTTAGCTGTTGGTCCCTGCTTGTGGCACCTAGTTGTTGATCCCTAGCTGTTGGCTTTTGTTTGTTGATCCGTAGTTGTTTTCCCTGTTTGTTGGCCCCTGGTTGCTGATCCCTAGCTGTTGGCTTCTGTTTGTTGGTCCGAAATTGTGTTTCGTTTGTTGGCCCTAGTTGTTGATTCCTGGTTGTTGGTCCCTGCTTGTGGCCACTAGATGTTGATCCCTAGCTGTTGGCCCCTGGTTGTGGCACCTAGTTGTTGGTCCCTGCTTGTGGCTCCTGGTTGTTGATCCCTAGCTGTTGGCTTCTGTTTGTTGATCCGTAGTTGTGTTCCGCTTGTGGGTCCCTAGTTGTGGCCCCTGGTTGTTGATCCCTAGCTGTTGGCTTCTGTTTGTTCGTCCGTAGTTGTGTTCCCTGTTTGTTGGTCCCTGCTTGTGGCCACTAGATGTTAATCCCTAGCTGTGGAACCCTGGTTGTGGAACCTAGCGGTTGGTCCCTGCTTGTGACCACTAGTTGTTGTTCCCTAGCTGTTGACACCTGGTTGTGGGTCCCTGCTTGTGGCTCCTGGTTGTTAATCCCTAGCTGTTGGCCCTAGTTGTTGACTCCTGGTTGTCTGCCCCTAGTTGTTGGCCCCTGGTTGTGGCTCCCGGTTGTTGATCCCTAGCTGTTGGCTTCTGTTTGTTGGTCCGTACTTGTATTCCCTGTTTGTGGCCCCCGGTGATTGATCCCTAGCTTTTGGCTTCTGTTTGTTGGCCCTAGTTGTTGAGTCCTGGTTGTGGGTCTCTAGTTGTTGGCCCCTGGTTGTGGCACCTAGTTGTTGGTCCCTGCTTGTGGCTCCTGGTTGTTGATCCCTAGCTGTTGGCTTCTGTTTGTTGGCCCGTAGTTATGTTGCCTGTTTGTGGGTCCCTAGTTGTGGCCCCTGGTTGTTGATCCCTAGATGTTGGCTTCTGTTTGTTGGTCCATAGTTGTGTTCCCTGTTTGTTTGCCATAGTTGTGGACTCCTGCTTGTGGCTCCTGGTTGTTGATTCCTAGCTGTTGGCTTCTGTTTGTTAGTCCGTAGTTGTGGCCACTAGGTGTTGATCCCTAGCTGTTGGCTTCTGTTTGTTGGTCCGTAGTTGTGGCCACTAGTTGTTGATCCCTAGCTGTTGGCTTCTGTTTGTTGGTCCCTGTTTGTTGACCCCTGGTTGTGGCACTTAGCTGTTGCTCCATGCTTGTGGCACCTGGTTGTTGATCCCTAGCTGTTAGCCCCTGGTTGTGGCACCTAGTTGTTGGTCCCTGCTTGTGGCCACTAGTTTTTGATCCCTAGCTGTTGGCTTCTGTTTGTTGGTCCCTAGTTGTGTTGCCTGTTTGTTGACCCCTGGTTGTGGCACTTAGCTGTTGGTCCATGCTTGTGGCACCTAGTTGTTGATCCCTAGCTGTTGGCTTCTGTTTGTTGGGTCCCTAGTTGTGGCCCCTGGTTGTTGACCCCTAGTTGTAGTTCCTAGTTGTTGGTCCCTGCTTGTGGCCACTTGTTGTTGACCCCTGGTTGTAGTCCCTAGTTGTCGGTCCCTGCTTGTGGCCACTTGTTATTGATCCCTAGCTGTTGACCCCTGCTTGTGGCCACTTGTTGCTGACCCCTGGTTGTAGTCCCTAGTTGTTGGTCCCTGCTTGTGGCCACTTGTTGCTGACCCCTGGTTGTAGTCCCTAGTTGTTGGTCCCTGCTTGTGGCCACTAGTTGTTGACCCCTGGTTGTAGTCCCTAGTTGTTGGTTCCTGCTTGTGGCCACTTGTTGTTGACCCCTGGTTGTAGTCCCTAGTTGTTGGTCCCTTCTTGTGGCCACTAGTTGTTGACCCCTGGTTGTAGTCCCTGCTTGTGGCCACTAGTTGTTGACCCCTGCTTGTGGCCACTAGTTGTTGACCCCTGCTTGTGGCCACTAGTTGTTGACCCCTGGTTGTAGTGCCTAGTTTTGGCACCTAGCTGTTAAGCCGTGTCTCTTTTGGCGGCTCTCTCACACTGAGGCTCCTAGGCCAGTGTCCCAGGGGTCAGCCAGTCTTCCCATAAGAGGGTCAGACCAGGAGATGCAACCCCATAAAACACAAACATGCGCGTGGCCAGCAGTGGGAGCGCGTCCTGGGCAGTAGGCGGGAGCGCGCACTTTGCACATTCCCAGGTCTAAGGGGATTTATTTGTCAGTTCTGTTTTTTGTGGCGCGCACATTATTACACACAGATTCTCAGGGACAGCCTGATGTATATGTACACTTAATCTGGTACCACAGTCATAGGAAATATACCACCCGCCATGTCTCTGTACAAACAAACTGATATTTTCCCAGCGCCCTCTGATTCCCAGAGCGCATGCGCGGAGAAGCTTCTGTAATTTCACAGAGCTCATACGTTGATTTGTCGCTTCCTAAGAGTGCGCGTGCGCGGAACAGCGCGAGCCCCTCTCCGTCCTAGGTGGAATGCGCATGCGCCGAGCAGACAGCGGCCCCGCCCTCCTCCACCCCCTCAGCTCCCCATTCACCTCAGTGCCCGTCGCGCATGCGCACAACCAGTGGCGGCGCGAAGGGTCGGTTGTTCGTGTGTGACCGGGGCAGCGCTCGCGAGTGTGGAGAGAACCACGCACCGCCGCGAGTCTGAGGAGACAAGAACCCCGGGAGCGGAGGCAGCGCGGGGCCCAGGACCCTCCACCCCGGCCGCGCCTCCAGTCTGTATGAGCCGGGACACTGACCCAGCATGGTCCGGGAAACCAGGCACCTCTGGGTGGGGAACTTACCCGAGAACGTGCGGGACGAGAAGATCATCGAGCATTTCAAACGGTGAGTTCGGAGGAGAGGACCGAGCGGCCCGGACACACGGCCTGGATGGGAGAGATATGGAGTGGATACATATATAATGGATCTATAGAGTGGATACATATAGAGTGGATATATACTACAATGATACCAGGATTACTACTAGCAGCGACCACCTCACGGACCATGGAGAGCCCCTCACTGCCAGGGCATGTGCTGGGTACATGGGCAGGATATGTATATGGTATATACAGCCTGGTGTGTGGCAGACTATAGTGCCCCTCTGACTGGGTACATGGGCACAGAGTCCTGCAGTATGGATACTTAGTCTGGTGTGTGGCAGAGCATAGTGCCTACTGGGCACAGGGCATGGATATGCAATATATATGTGTTATATACAGCCTAGTGTGTGGGCACCAGGCAGGGACACAGTATCACACTGCTTTGGTGTCCAGCCATGTGTATGGCACATCCACTATTGGTACCAGGCAAGGAATGTGTGTGCATGGGGCTGTGCTATATACAGGATATATATATATATATGTTCTGTACAGTCTGCTGTGTGACCCAGGAATGTATTTTGGCACAGAGTTCTGCAGCAGGGCTAATTGCAGTCTGGTGTGTGGCAGAACATAGTACCTGCTGGGTACATGGGCACAGAGCTATGTACAGGATGAGCTTTCATTGTAGATATGTTATATACAGCATGGTGTGTGGCAGCACATAGTGCCCAGAAGGGATGTGCTGGTGCATGGGCACAGTGTTCTGGTGCTGTTAGCTCTGGGCATGGATATGCATTATATATCTAGCACCATGTGTATGGCACATCCTCTATCTGGCACCAGGAATATGTGTGCATTGGATGTACAACCTGGTGTGTGGCACATACATGATCTGGGAATATGTTGTGTGTAAGATCTGCAGTACTGAGTAAGGGAGCTGTATTATTTACTAGTTGTGGACTAGGTAAGAGTTACTGTGTTATATACAGTCTGATGTGTGATATATATATGCTGGGTTTGCACCATACAGGGAATGTTCTGCAGCTCTGGAGACCGAAAACTGTGCTGGTGGTAATGTGTGGCACCAGGGTTTGGATATGTTGTCTTCACAGATCACTGTGTTCTGCTTTACTGTTTACGGTGTTAGATATACAGTATGTAGAAATATATATGTGTGTGTGGGCACAATATCCTGCAGACTTGTGTGTGCCACACACTATATTGCACCAGGCAAGGCTTGTGTTAGGTCCAGGATATTTTGTCTATAAACATGAATTGTGATGTTTGTGTGAGGGTTAATAACAACCACCACTGGGCAACACTGTATTGGCACAATATTATACCAAAGATGCAGGGGCTGTGTTGTTTACCAGATGTGTTTGTGTGAAAATCAATATCTAGCCCTGGGTAAGGCTGGTATGTGGCACACACAATATTTCTTTACGGTTATAGAAGACTATGTAATGAGAAATACCTAGAGGTTTGATTATTTTTTTTTTTATGGAAGATTCTGTACTAATTAGGATTTGTGTGAAAAATATATGATAATGCGTGGCCTGTTATAATGTACCAGGGAATGATCATGCTTGTATGTTTGAAGCAATATTTAGACCCTCTAGGGACTTATATAGAATGCAAAGATATATATATTAGTATATGATTCTATAGTAGAGATATGTTATATCTGTACTTGTAACTCTTGCGATAGATATATGGCGTATACATAGGACACAATATATTGCTGCATCGCACACTAAATTGCACACTTGGTGAGCTTCTAGTTGTGTTTATGGCATGATATATGAAGCCTAATCTCCCAACAGTGGCCGTGCAGGAACTGCTGTGTATATACTGTATGATGTGTCCTTGTACTGTACTGGGAATCGGACAGACCTTTGTTGTTTTGTTCCGTGGCACACAAAGCTTTACAATATACACTGTTGGTATCTGATATAATATATTGTTCTTGTTTTGCCTGCTTGGTGATATGTGGGATTGTGCTGTGGGTAAAACAAATCATACACCAGACATGTCTTTTGTTACTTAAAGGAAAATGGGTGGGAAAACTGATATTATTCACTTAATATTGCACCTTTCTTGTGATCACAGGACTAAATTACATAATTATGCCACAGTATTGTTGTTGTTGTGATTGTGTGGAGAACATGTAAGTACACCAGTGTTCATGTTATTTACAAGATAGTGTGTTATTTGCATGGGTTTGTGTAAAATAGATTGTGACTTATTTTGGTAAATACAGGATAATAAAAATAATGCAATTTTATTTACTGGTGTTAGACATACAGTCTTTTGCAGAAAGTATTTTGGAATGCACAAAAAATATCAGTCATTCTACAGGGCTTGTATTTTCTATATTGTATCCCTTTTTGGATTATTATTATTATTATCTTTATTTATATTGCGTCAACATATTCCGTAGCGCTGTACAGGGGTTTAGATTGTGGCACTGTATGGCATCCCTCTTTGGTTAGCTTGTGGCACGGTATGGCACCCCTCTTCGGGGACGCATGGCACGGTATGGCACCCCTCTTTGGGGAGTGCGTGGCACGGTATGGCATCCCTCTTTGGTTAGCTTGTGGCACGGTATGGCACCCCTCTTTGGGGACGCAGGGCACGGTATGGCACCCCTCTTTGGGGTCGCAGGGCACGGTATGGCACCCCTCTTTGGGGTCGCAGGGCACGGTATGGCACCCCTCTTTGGGGAGCGCGTGGCACGGTATGGCATCCCTCTTTGGTTAGCTTGTGGCACGGTATGGCACCCCTCTTTGGGGACGCAGGGCACGGTATGGCACCCCTCTTTGGGGAGCGCGGGGCACTCTGTGTGTTGTTCCCAGGCTGGCGTGATATTCTGAGCTGGTTGGGCTTGCTCACTATTTACCGCAGGGAATTGAGGAGTGTGCCTAATAGTGAGTCACCATGGGAAAGAGTTGCCTGCTCTCACATTATTATCCCTGCCTTGCTAATGGGGGCAGGGGCTTGCTTGTGACTTTTTTCCTCCTGTGCTAGTGAATTATTAATCATTTTGCCTCCCCCTTCATGTGAGATCCAGTGTGGGGGAGGGGAGCTGCAGAGTTTCAATAATACACTTATTCATAATCAGGGACGACTTGGTGGGAGATCTTACCCGAATGCACTTGCTCCTGGGGCAAGTTGTGCATACCATACCATGCAAGGGCTATTATTAGAAACAGATAGGCTGCTCATTAACCCTTGCTGTTTTAAAACTGATTTATATCTGCTTGTGGTAATTGTGATTTCCAGACAATAAAGTGACTAGTTTGTGTTTTTTATGGAGTAAATAATTTACCTACAAGATCTCGGGAAGGGGGACACTGTGTGGGCTGTGCCACATATCAAACCGACCTTTGTCCAAATGATATTTGGCGTGTAGCTCCTTGCACTGGCTTATTCCCATGTCTGTTTATGAGCGTGCTTGCATTGACCTCCTGCACCCATTCTTATCTGGACATTGCGCTTACTGCAGCTTGTTTCTGTACAAGGCAGATCTGGATAGAATGATTCTCCTTAAAATGGCGTCTGGCACCTTCCTAGTTTGTGGAAGCACCAAAGAAAGCCCCATCTGTCTGCAAAACAGACACAAAAGCTGCATCCGCTTCTATTATAAATTAAGCATTCACAGTAAATGCATGTGCCTGTTTTGTAGCATTCTATAGTGCTTTTCTTTTACATGTTATTTTTGGATCATCAGATTAATGACATTTTATGCACTGCAAGCTTGAGCAAATAAAGCCTGTGTTGCTAGGATTTCACAGCAACTGAAAGGGCTTTAAAATATTGTTCCGACGTTGCCAAGGTGATGTTGCTAAGTGATATATCTGGGGTGGGATTTAAGGCTATATATATATATATATATATATATATATATTTTGATACAAATATACTATTGTGAATATAGTATAATGAAATGCCGTTTGTGTCCAGTAAAATACTGCAATACTGAGTATTCGTCTATGATACATTGGACAAACGTTAATTGAAATGATGAGCTTTGGCTTCATAAACAGAGGTGCACTCTCAAAAGCTCTTCATTTTAATGAATACGTTTTTTATTTTTATCGATTGAGCATATCAATATATATTCTCTCTCTCTCTCTCTCTCTCTCTCTCTCTCTCTCTCTCTCTCTCTCTCTATATATATATATATATATATATATATATATATATATATATATATATATATATATATATATAAATTATACACATGCAAACATAGCTATTTATGTAGTAGTTAAATATAGACTTCATTTTGCTGGCTATTGATTTGAGAGATTCCTGGCTTCTCTGAATGCAAATGTTAAAAATATATATATAATTTATTTTACCAATGTGGCACAATTTCAAATAAGCTGATTTGGGGAAAATCTACTTTTGGTTCCCACCCATCCCCCAGCTGAGAAGAAATACTGAAAAGGCTTAGTGAGCTTAATTAAATTGCGAGCTCCGGTTGTAAATACAAGGACACTATAGATTGTTGTGCTGTGCCTCTACTGTATAGGCAGAGTGCACAAACAGCATTTTGTCTATTGTTGTGGGTGCAGTTGCTTGTATTGCCCAATATCAGCAGTTATCACATCTTTTGTTGTGGAAATGCATCGCTCTCCTATTTTTACATTTCAATTGGGCTCTGATTGTCTCAGTGGTATGTTTCGGTTGTCGCTTGTTAAAAACCTCTTAGGATTCAATTAGATCTAACAAAAAGCCTTTCTGACAACTATGGTTTTTATTTTTTATCATGGCTGGAGTTATTTACTGTTTGTTGCCTTGCAAAAGTATTCAACCCCTTGCCATTTTTCGTGTTTTGTTGCCTCACAACCTGGAATTAACATGGATTGTTTGAGGATTTGCATCATTTAATTTACAGAGCATGCCACAACTCTGAAGATGTTTTTTTTTTTTTCTGTTTTTTTTTTTTTTTATTATTGTGAAGCAAACAACAAATAAGACAAAATAACAGAAAAAGTCCCTGTGCATAACTATTCACCCCCCTAAAGTCAATACTTTGTAGAGCCACCTTTTGCGGCAATCACAGCTCCAAGTCGCTTTGGATAAGTCTCTATGAGCTTGCCACATCTTACCACTGGGATTTTTGCCCATTCCTCCTTGCAAAACCGCTCCAACTCCTTCAAGTTGGATGGTTTGTGCTTGTGAACAGCAATCTTTAAGTCTGACCACAGATTTCCTATTGGATTGAGGTCTGGGCTGTGACTCGGCTATTCCAACACATTTACATGTTTCCCCTTAAACCCCCCAAGTGTTGCTTTAGCAGTGCGTTTGGGGTCATTGTCCTGCTGGAAGGTGAACCTCCGTCCTAGCCTCAAATCACGCACAGGGTGGTACAGGTTTTGCTTAAGAATATCCTGTATTTAGCACCATCCATCTTTCCCTCAACTCTGACCAGATTCCCAGTCCCGGCTGCTGAAAAACATCCCCACAGCATGATGTTGCCGCCACCATGTTTCACTGTGGGGATGGTGTTCATTGAGTGATATGTTGGGGTTGCGCCAGACATAGCGTTATCTTTGATGGCTGAAAAGTTCAATTTTGGTCTCATCAGACCAGAGCACCTTCCTCCATACATTTTGGGAGTCTCCCACATGCCTTTTCGCAAACTCAAAACGTGCCATTTTGTTTTTTTTGTTGAAAGTAATGGCTTTCTTCTGGCCACTCTGCCATAAAGCCCAACTCTATGGAGCGTACGGCTTATTGTCGTCCTATGTACAGATACTCCAGTCTCTGCTGTGGATCTCTGCAGCGCCTCCAGGGTTACCTTAGGTCTCTGTGCTGTCTCTCTGATTAATGCCCTCCTTGCCCGGTCCATGAGTTTTGGTGGGCGTCCGTCTCTTGGCAGGTTTGCTGTTGTGCCATGTTCTTTCCATTTGGTTATGATAGATTTGATGGTGCTCCTGGGGATCATCAAAGATTTGGATATTTTTTTATAACCTAACCCTGACTTGTACTTCTCAACAACATTGTCCCTTACTTGTTCGGAGAGTTCCTTGGTCTTCGTGGCAGTGTTTGGTTAGTGGTGCCTCTTGCTTAGGTGTTGCAGCCTCTGGGGACTTTCAAAAAAGGTGTGTATATGTAATGACAGATCATATGACACTTTGCACACAAGTGGACATCATTTCACTAATTATGTGACTTCTGACGGTAATTGGTTGCACCAGAGCTTTTTATGGGCTTCATAACAAAGGGGGTGAATACATATGCACATGACAATTTTCTGTTTTCTATTTCTAAAAAATAGTTTTATGTATATATATTTTTCTCATTTCACTTCACCAACTTAGACTATTGTGTTCTGATCCATCACATAAAATTCAGATTAACAAAACATTGAACTTAAGGCTGTAATGTAACAAAATAGGTAAAAAGTCAAGGGGGTGAATACTTTTGCAAGGCACTGTATATACAGCAAGATATTTAGGAATTGGCAGTCTTAGGAAACATTCTGCTCCTGTGTGTGTGTGTGTGTGTGTGTGTATGTGTATATACTGATGATAGCCAAAAGCTTGAAACAGGCCTGTATATGAGTGATTCTTGGTTTGTGTAAAATCAAACCCGATGCTTTGCTTAAAAGCTGTTTAATACAGCGGGCATATGCTTTAAGGGAGCAATGTATAAAGTTGCTATTTTTGGATTAAAAGAGTGAGGTACATTGTATTCTCATTTGCATGTCCCCGCCTTTTAGACATGCAAATGGGCTTATTAATTTATTATTCGTTTTCTATATATATATATATATATATATATATATATATATATATATATATATATATATATATATATATATATATATATATATATATATATATTGTTTCCCACACCCCAGAGCTGCTTACATAGGCACATGGCACCTCCCAATAGAAACACTGCATTTAGGTACAGGTTTTAAGATTCCTAACCTTCAAGCCAGCAGCAGCTGACTCCTCCCACTTACTTCTACAAGGGGACTACACATACCATGAATCCTTCCTGCACAAACTGCCATCATTATTACATTGTATTAAAATGTATAGCTGCCTTTGATTGGTCAAAACAAATTTTATGCTAATTCTAGCAGGCATTTTCAGGGGTGTCAATTCACAAAAGCTGCTGCTTGCAAACTTAAGATATTTAGCAAACATCAGGGTCAGTTTGTAAATGTTTATTTAGATTTTTTTTTTTTAGGCAAACTTTTTTTTCATATACTACCAATTCTCCTCAATCTGATGCATTCATAATCCAGGAATCTGTGCCTTTAAAGGTAGATGATCTAATGCTTTCCAAAAGAAGTTTTGATGGCGCACATATGCAATGGTCCTATATTAATATTTTATCTTTGTCACAGTACTTATTCTCCTGCAGTGCTTGTGGAACCTCTATTGGGAAATACTTTGAAAGGGAAAAAAAGTGTTTATAATACCTTTTGGAAATGCAGAATCTAAATTAAATGTATCTGGAAGTTTCCTGGATTCTGATGTATCTGAGAGAGAAGCTGTAGTGTATGAAAAAAAAATTTACGCATGGGGAACAAAAAATCTCTCTCTCTCGAGATATATATAGATAGATATATATATATATATATATATATATATATATATTTTTTTTTTTTTATTTATTTACTTTTTTTGTAAAAAAAATTCAGTTGATTTCGAGAAGGAACATCCCTTAAATGCAAGGTAAATTAGCATAAAATTCATAATTAGTTGTGGCCAATCAGAGGCAGGTACAGCAGTTAATCTACTGAAAAATACTGACAGGTGATTGGCTAGTACACAACTCCACACAGCTCATTGGTTAGGATGATCTCCCTACATAGGTTCCTTGGGGGTGGAACTCACAAAAAAAATGCCAAATGCACTTTGAATTACATGTATACAATGATTTGCTATGAGACAGAGGCAGGAGATCACACAAACTGCCAGGTACCGTTAAGGTTTTTAAATTCAGGCTTAAGTCCAGAGTGACACTTATCATTTTGAAATAATCGGCGGCCCTTTTCACTAGTTCTACCTAGTTCCTAATAATCACTGTGATTGCACCATCCTAGAGCTCCCTGTTGTGGTTTCTCTTCTCAAGTTTAATTGGATTATTTAAGCAAATGCCCGAGTATTATGCAACAAAGTGTTGTTTTTTTTCTAGTGGTGAACGTCTGTTGCTTTATTGGTCGCAGCAGTTGTTGTTTTTGAAATGGTAATGTCAGATGCTTTTGTTTATAAGTGTAATCTCATATTTTTAGTTTGTATATCTGTGCTTTTGTGAGTATAGATGTGTGTGTGTGTGTGTAGATAGAGATGTATGGGTTTAGGAGCCAAGGCTGCCCGACTCTTAGGATTAATCAAGCCCAGATCTATCAATATATCAGGATTGACAAATGTATCTGAAATGTAGGAGCCAGCCAGGTTATATGTCGGCAAAACAGTTTTCAATAAAAACCTTAATGCTATGTGCTGCGTGCTTTTGCACTCTGTGCTTGAATTCCCCATCCACTGGGAGGTTGTTCCGCTTATGTCACCCCTTTTGTAAAGCAGTCAATTTTGTTCATTTCCCTGAAATCTGTCATCTCAAATTATTTTTATTTTTATGAAGATAGAAATATAAACTTTATTAAATCTTTTATTACGTCTTAAACTTGATTTTATCTTTGAATACATTTATATATCACCCCTGTCCATTCTGTCATCTAAAACATAACCTATACAGATTATAGTGACCCAGGAGCGCCTTGCACTGTCTGGTGTGTATATAGAAAGCTTGAAGGGCAAATGTTCTGAAACATTTACTTCTATATGTGTAACTTTTTTTTTTTTCCTCCTGACCTTCACTTGCGGTTAATAATTGTGTGAGATCAGCGGCAAAATACAGTGCACTTGTTCTCCTTCGTGTCACTTCCTTGTTGCATTGTAACAATAGCCCTGACTTTCATATGCCTAATGATATACATGGACTGGTCTCTTAAAGGGACTCTTTCATCATAGCAGGAAGTTGATTTAATATTAAAAACTGTCTATATATTGTAGTAGAAGTTTTTCTCTACAGTAAATCATTTCTGAAAAATGTAGAATTGATTTTGCGGCTCAGTATGCTAATATGCTTCTCAGAGTGGCCCCGACTCCATGTCAAAAGAAGACTTGGGATTGAATTTAATTCAGTTTGCATTTAATAAAACCTAAAGTTTTGAAATAATAATACAATCAATTTTAGCGGTCCTAGTGGAAAATATTCAGCAGATACTGCAGTTTTAAATCGACTCTGTCCCAAAATAAAACCGTTTTTTCTCCCCATGGAAGAGCATGAAAAACATTATCGTACAGGAGCCCCTAAATCAATTCGAAATATTTCGGAAATTATTTGCTGTAGAGAAAAATTGTTATTGCTCTTTAAAATATCAACTTTCTGTTGGGGTTTCAGTCCCTTTACAAGATCACTACTTTCCTGCAAATTATATTTCAGGAAGACTTTCACTGTTGAAAAATGCGTAAGTTTTTAAGTGGAAATTATTAGGTTATCAGTGATCTTTCAATATGGACGTGTTATTGATGACAAAGGTATTTCATTTTATTGCGATTTCAGTATATTTTACCGTATGGCAAAAAATGTCTTTAATTGAGTGGGAAAGTCTTGAGTCAGTGCTGAAGATCTTTAGCAGTGAAAAGCTTTTAGAGTGCTTGTTATTATCTAGCAGAACAAAACCCTTGGCTTTCTGTGGGACCGGCCTGTGGTTTATATTGTTTGGTGGTTATTGACAAAGATCTGATTCACGCTCATTGCTGTAGATTCTGACGCATTGGTTGGGTAGGCATGTAATAGACCAGGAGAACTTTCCTGCTACGGGTATAAATATAGTAGTAAATGGAAAACCTTTAGTTACAGAAATAGAGAAGATTTGAATCCAGGTTAAAGCCTTCGTCCTCGCACATTCTATAAACCTGGACGTGTTTGGGCATGAAATGTTCTAGGTGTGGCTATTAGCTTTGCAGGAATTGCATAGATAGGTAGATTTGTCTTCAAACATGTTGAGATATGATGATCAACTGTTAGTTAGTAGTCAACCTCTAGGCAGTAAAGGTATCTGGAAGTTTCCTGGATTCTGGATGCATCTGATAGAGGAGCATCATTACGGTATGAAAACATTTTTACTTGGAAAAACTCCCAAAATAGACATTAACAAAATTAACCCTAAACCGTGCAAATTTCTTCAGTTGATTTTGAGAAGGAACGTCCATAAAAATCTATTCTAAATTAACATAAAATTCCAAATTAATTATGGCCAATCAGAGACAGGTACAACAATTTATCTACTTCCCTCTTGCTGGCTTAGACAGATACTGTTGTGATACTGACAACTGATTTGCTAGCATGCTCTGCCTGCAAATATAGGCAGAATTCCTCAATAAATACATTTCATATGAGATGCTCAGCCAGACAATCTTACACATGATATCCCACAAACTAATAATAATAATAGAGGTTTTGGGAGGTTACATTAGAAACCTTTTGTAGTATACATTACTGTTTGTAAGTAACATTTTTTTGGTACTGTCATAGTTAATCGTTCTCACCATGTAGTGAGAATTTAGGTTATTTATATTTTGAATTTTACAATCAATCTCCCTGTGCTCCCCATAGTTTATGAATTCTCATTTCATTGTACGTTTATAGGGATGGGATGTATTTACAAATATAAGCTTCTCAATTACTTTTCTTAATAAGCGAGATAATCTTATTTGCTTAGATAAGCCTCACTGTGTGAGATTTCATTGTTGGTCTGCCTAGTGACAGTGAATCTTTAGTATTTGAAAAGGACAAGGGGAATGGTCTTACTACCGAAAAGATTCAGATAAAAAATTGAATATTGCAAAAATCCTTTATAGCAACATTAACTGAAGCAAAATTAATATTACCTATAAGTACTTATTTCCTATTAAAGATATCTGGATGTTTCTGAGATTCTAAATGTATCTGATAGTGTATGAAAACCTTTTTTGGCATTGAAAATCCCAAAATAAATATTAATAAACTAACCCCAAAGTGTGAAAATGTCTTCAGTTTGTAGGCAGTTGATTTTGAGAAGGAACATCCCTTAAATTTCAAGCTTAATTAGCAGAGTTACTTGTGGCCAATTGGAGGCAGGTACAACAATGTATCAGTATCAAGACTGCAGCTTTGTCTCAGCCAGTGAGAGGGATACTGACAGCTGATTGGCTAGGCAACAACTCTGCACAGCTCATTGGCAAGGATGCTCTGCCTACATAGGTTCCCCCGGGGGTGGAACTCACACACAAAAAGTCAAATTTTCTATGAATTACAAATATACAGAATTCCTCAATAAAATGATTTGATAAGAGACATCCAATAAGACAAACTTCTACACAATATCCCATAAACTTCCATATACCTTTAAGACTGCTTCAAACTGAAACTGCATGTATAGTATAGAGAAGGAAGTTCTGAAAGTAAGGGTTAGATCAAATTGTCTTAAATAATTGCCTATTCCTTATAAAAACTTCAGCTGTTTAGATATAAAGTTTCTGGTCAAGAAGTACAATAAAATGTTTTAATATAGACTTTTAAATTTGTCCTAATGTTTTTTTTTTCTTCTTCTTTTTTCCTTTTTTTTTTTTTTCTAGATATGGACGTGTTGAAAGTGTTAAAATTCTGCCCAAAAGGGGATCTGATGGCGGTGTGGCAGCATTCGTGGATTTTGTGGATATTAAAAGTGCTCAGAAGGCACACAATGCTGTTAACAAAATGGGAGATCGAGACCTACGGACGGATTACAATGAACCAGGCACCATTCCAGGTGCTGCTCGCGTATTGGATGATACAGTTTCCATAACAACTCGTACTAGAGAGGTTTCTGGGTTCAGAGGAGGTGCTGGGGCACCCACTTATGGCCCTCCACAATCACTTCATGCACGGGAAGGACGTTATGAGCGGAGACTTGATGGGTAAGTTGTAAGGTTTCTCTAGGCAGGTGTTTAGTATTTAATATGGTGAGAAAAAGCAAAACGCGCGTAGGGCCCCCACATGGAATGTAACATTTTTTGGAAATCTGCTTGCTTCCTTCTGGGTATGGAAACAAGAGATTCTTATCCAAGTGGCGGGATCTTGTTGATCTTGTGGATCTGTAACGCATTGTTGGAGCATCTGGCTGGATGTGTGCTCTGAAAATAAATGGAAGTATTGATCGGTTCACATGGATTCTGGAATTATATTCATTTCTCTCTCTATGGATAGTAGTTTGGCCGTGTTGGATCTATCTCATGGAGTTACAAGCTACAATTGCATGAACTGAGGTTCTCTATGGAGTATTAAATTCAGAAACACATTTAGTGGTTAGTCGTGGCAATGGATGGTCATCCAGAGAGACATTTCTTAGGAACTTTCCTCAAGCAAGACTTGGAAATCGGTATGGAGGTTGTCTGAAGACAGAAGACTATATTATATGGATCTACCCAACTGGTACCAATTGGAATTATTCTAACACATATATAAGACAGAAATGTACTTATTTGGAATAGCACTCATCACATATGGCACATTTCCTAAACTCTGGACTTGGTAACTGACTTGTGAAACAATTGGTATATTCAATATAAAAATAAAAAGGCAAACGGAGAAGAGAAGTATAGATTTTTTTATTTTTTTTTATTTCTAAATTGTATTTTTTATTTTTTATTTTTTACAATTTTTAATTCTAAGACTTGTATGGATCTGAAAATAGCCTGGATATCTACAACATGACCAACTTACTTGGACTATAAAGGATATGGATGATCCTAGAAGGCCAATTAACCAGCTGCTTTTTTAAAATAATTTACGAACATATTTTTTTCCCCCAGACCCACAATGGATAAATATAAAAGACTTTTGGGGGTTGGAGAGGTGTATAAATATTTTTTTTCTACCATAGGATGCTGTACATCTGTGGATTGTTTTTATTTTATTTTATTTTTTCACTTTTTTTTTTTTGGTCACTCAGATTTTTTTTTTTCTTGTTGGTTCATCAAAACTATCATTTGAAACCATTGCCCTTTTGCCTCATTAAGAAGGTGGATTACCCCTATAAAAGGGACCAAATTGGGAAAATTATGTTCTCAAATCACTCCCTAGATTTAATTGGGATTGTAGGTCGTGTTTCCGCACTTGGAAAAGGTTGGTATGTGCTGCCCTGTATATCTTAGCCCCTTTCTAACCCAAGTCACCCTTTATTTCCACTAACTCAGTAGTACTAATAGATATGTTAAACAGCTATGTTAGTGCTTAGTGGTCTGAGCTTTGCCACTCTGCTTTCCCCTTCGCTTATTTTCTGTAGTATCTGTTTAATTAAGGTAATTTACATTGGTGTGTCTTTATAGTTATAACATATTTGACATCTTCGCTTTCTTAATTTTTATTTTATACTAAACTGAAATTTACACACAGTGCTTTGGCATATATTCCCTGTCCCCACTATTATTTTGAATTGTGGAGCACTTCAGAAAATGCATTAATTAGCATTTTATATTGTTTTCTTAAGAGTATAAAACTTATAAAGATCTTTCAGACCTAAAACTTGACGCAGTGATAAACTGGCAGAAACCATTGGTTCTTTTATATTTTAGTTTTACCAACTCTTGAAAATTCTCTCAAGTGGCATGGGTAATAACCTTCTATGTTTAGGAAATGATTGGCAGCTAAACAGTTGCGGACCTCCAATAACTAACCAGTATAATAATATGGTTTTCCATACTGGTACTAATATAATCTTGTAGGTTGATGGCCAATAACATATTTCATTGAAGTTTGTCATGCTCATTTGGAAGAGAAGACCAAAAGACCAACAATAACAAACCTAAAAAAAATCCACCTTTTAGGTATCATCCAAAGTATTAATAGGACTTACTTGCATATAATGGAGAGGCTGTGGTATATTAATGTGACCATAAAAATGGAAGCAAGCAATGAGATCCAGCCATTTAGCTTGTTTATGTAGGCAATATCCAACAAGTAGAGATCTAACTAAATCACAGTTCGGCACTTATTCCAAAGAATTTGATACATCAAGTTAGTTCTGTACTTCTTTTTCAAATGCTTATACTATATTCATTTATCCAGCAAGAATATCTTCTGAGAAAAGACAGAGCTTTTTTACTCAACATAGATCTGGCTGAAAGGAGTGAGGTTATAGATATTCCATAATCTCACTCCTAATTTTTTTTTTTCAATGGCTCCCACCTCTCCTGGCTGGCTCCTAAATTTAATATAAATTTGGCAACCCCTGATTACATGTAAAAAATCTTTTACATATATTTCTATGTAATCCTTTCCCTGGCTCCTCAAAATAGTTTAGCTGGCTCCTAAGTTTAATGTTTTAACTACTTCCTAACCCTAGTAAAGATGATTGAATCTACCACTTTGTTTTAAATGTTTTTTTTTGTTTTTTTTGTAAATCTGCCTTATAAAATAAAAAATTTACCTCCGATCAGAGCTTTGTTCTGCTGGAGGATTTCGCTGGTGACAACTAATTAATCACCAGGCATTGATTAGTAAGTTACTGTTATTAATGGAAGGTGACCATTGTCATCAAGCACTAGTAATAGAATTTTAATAAGGAATTTTAAAACAGTGATGGGATAACATATCCATATATAGAAATGTATATATAAAATAACAAAATATTTAGGAGTCCTCAGTACATTTTTAGGAGCCGTAGCTCCCTGGCTCCTGGGCTACATTAAGCCCTTGTGTAATGTATGTATTCCCTAAAATGCTTGAAGCCAGCAGTGTAATATTAGGAGCCATGTCTCCCAGGGTTTGTCAGTGATGGCTGTCTTTCCCATTGGAAATAGTGATCACAAGCGCCATCTACTTCATGGTCCTTGGGAAGCTTGGTGAATCTGTGGGAAAGTGCTTTGCAGAGTTGTTTCTTGACATACTGTTTGTTATAGTCTGGAGTCTTACAGTGACCCTTTTTAAGGTTGCAACAGTATAACAGTCATTGGACAGTTCTGAGGGCGGTGATCTACAACGCCCAATAATAACAAATAATTTCTAATAAAATAACTTCTACAAATAACTGAAAGCTAATTTATACTCTCTACTCTAGATATCTAGCCTATGATTAAGCCTGTAGGAAGTATCCATTCATACTGGGTGTAGCTATATTCTATTTAAAATAGGCTGCTTTGTTTACTGGTTATATTACCTGCTTGAGAGTACTAATGGTCCTTAAAAGACGCTAAACAAGGTGTATCTGATATTCCTAAAGGAGCACTTGTAAAAGGTACTTATCCAGATCACTTTTTGCTAATTAATTAATAGTACATTTGTGTTCACATGTAAACGTCTAAAATAAGTTAAACATTTTTCCTGCTCAAAATTCCCAGAAATACAGTTTACATTGCATTCTGGGAAACTGCATGTGGGCATGCAAACAAGGTCAAAATGTTTTCATTCTTTGTTTCAATACCACAATATGCCCTATAGCATATGTTCTCTGTATTACACAGATTTAAAGGCTATCATAGGATGGACCTACCCACAGACAGCACTGTTTCGATCTAATTGACCTCATCAGTGTGGGACTAGTTCCTAGTTTGTGCATTAGATTCTGTGGGAAGGATATTTACCACAACATCATTTAGTTTTATGGTGGGCAAAAGAGCGATAGAAGCCTCCATCGTACAGAATAAATGGTACATTTGTGTTCATATTTAAATGTATCAAAATTCCCAGAAATAGTTATTGCACTCCACTGTGGGAAGCTGGGCGGGGATATGCAAATAAATCCACAATTCATTTTCACTCTGTATTTCGGGGAAGTCTGAGCAGAAAATGTTTTTAACTTGTTTTTAAATATTCAAGTGTGAATACAAATGTACTATTTACAGTAAAATAAATGTACATAAATAATATGCAGAGCAATAGGCTGTGCTTACTATCCTTGGGTACTTTGCTCTGTTCTTTGTCTAGTTCACTCCTCTGCAGTTGTTAACACTATTTATGATTGAGAAGATATTGACTGACCTGGCCAGCACAAGATAAGATGCAATGACACTTGGGAATTATTGGCTTCTTTTTTTTTTCTTCTGCTTAACTTGTTTATTCTGGAGTCTTCATCACAGTGTGCAAATAATTTTGCCCCCCACCCCCTTTCCCCAGTACCAGAACCAATGGAGAAGATATACTAAGTGGCAAATATATTGAACTGGCCTCAGGTTTATCGTTGAAAGGATCTTTGATTAACTAATTATTATCTGAACATCTTGAACTATGCCTTTTTATATAGCCGTGGAACTGGCTGATTTTGTTATTACTACATATTATAAAAACAAAGCAAATGATACATGTAAACTCGTGCATGACTTGTTTTTTCTAATAAGTATTTTGCAAGAGCACTAAAAGGTGTTTCTCCTCTTAATTGCAGGGCTTCTGAAACTAGGGAGCGTTCTTATGAACATAGTGCCTATGGACACCATGAACGCGGGACGGCTGGATTCGATCGCACTCGACATTACGATCAGGATTTCTATAGAGACCCTCGGGAGCGGACCTTACAGCATGGGATATATTATAATTCCAGGCGCAGTCCCACGCGGTTTGACGCTCACGATCCCCGCTATGAGTCGAGGCCTAGGGAGCCGTTTACATTGCCCAGTGTTGTACACAGGGATATCTACAGGAACGACATTTCTAGGGAGGTACGAGGGAGG
Organism: Discoglossus pictus; assembly: GCA_027410445.1. Classification (NCBI taxonomy): domain Eukaryota; kingdom Metazoa; phylum Chordata; class Amphibia; order Anura; family Alytidae; genus Discoglossus; species Discoglossus pictus. The sequence goes on from JAPZIH010000774.1 coordinate 122,927, forward strand.
CGGCCTGATCGGAATTACCAGCACAGCCGGAGCCGGTCACCACACTCCTCCCAGTCCAGGAATCAGTCCCCACAGAGATTGGCTAGCCAAGCGTCAAGACCCACAAGGTCTCCAAGTGGCAGCGGCTCAAGGAGTAGATCCTCTAGTAGTGATTCTATCAGCAGCAGCAGTAGTACCAGTAGTGACAGGTAGGTCTCTGATCCTAAATTATAGGGTTAATAAGAGGTTTGTTTTTTATTTTAGGTTTTTATTTAAATCCTCATAATGGCAAGTGTTTTCAAGGAATATGGAAGGTTACAGATTTTTTTCTAGGTTCATAATATCCCTGTGTATCTATATACTTTTATGTACTTTATTTTATAAAGAAGTTCTTATAATTAATTGCCTCTTCAGGACCTTGCAGCCTATTATTATTATTATTATTATTATTATTATTATTATTATTATTATTATTAATTTATTTATTTGTTTATTTTTTTGTAACGTGTCAAAATATTCCGTAGCTTTGTAGCTGGGTTACAATCAAGGCAAAAACAATA
>JAPZIH010000774.1:138465-140965 GCA_027410445.1 Discoglossus pictus
TTCCCTGTGTCTCTTCCCCCCTCTCCCTTCCCTGTGTCTCTTCTCCCACTCTCCCTTCCCTGTGTCTCTTCCCCCTCTCCCTTCCCTGTGTCTCTTCTCCCCACTCTCCCTTCCCTGTGTCTCTTCTCCCCTCTCCCTTCCCTGTGTCTCTTCTCCCACTCTCCCTTCCCTGTGTCTCTTCTCCCCTCTCCCTTCCCTGTGTCTCTTCTCCCACTCTCCCTTCCCTGTGTCTCTTCTCCCACTCTCCCTTCCCTGTGTCTCTTCTCCCACTCTCCCTTCCCTGTGTCTCTTCCCACTCTCCCTTCCCTGTGTCTCTTCCCCCTCTCCCTTCCCTGTGTCTCTTCCCCCTCTCCCTTCCCTGTGTCTCTTCCCCCTCTCCCTTCCCTGTGTCTCTTCCCCCTCTCCCTTCCCTGTGTCTCTTCCCCCTCTCTCCCTTCCCTGTGTCTCTTCTCCCACTCTCCCTTCCCTGTGTCTCTTCCCCCTCTCCCTTCCCTGTGTCTCTTCCCCCATCCTCATTCTCAACCTCCCTCCTCAACCTCAGCCCCCCCTCCTCAACCTCAGCCCCCCCTCCTCAACCTCAGCCCCCCCTCCTCAACCTCAGCCCCCCCTCCTCAACCTCAGCCCCCCCTCCTCACCCTCAGGCCCCCCCCCCTCCTCACCATCAGGCCCCCCCCTCCTCACCCTCAGCCCCCCCTCCTCACCCTCAGGCCCCCCCCTCCTCACCCTCAGCCCCCCCTCCTCACCCTCAGCCCCCCCTCCTCACCCTCAGCCCCCCTCCTCACCCTCAGGCCCCCTCACCCTCAGGCCCCCCCCCCTCCTCACCCTCAGACCCCCCCCTCCTCACCCTCAGACCCCCCCCTCCTCACCCTCAGGCCCCCCCCCTCCTCACCCTCAGGCCCCCCCCCCCCTCCTCACCCTCAGGCCCCCCCCTCCTCACCCTCAGGCCCCCCCCCCTCCTCACCCTCAGGCCCCCCCCCCTCCTCACCCTCAGGCCCCCCCCCTCCTCACCCTCAGGCCCCCCCCTCCTCACCCTCAGACCCCCCCCTCCTCACCCTCAGCCCCCCCCTCCTCACCCTCAGGCCCCCCCCCTCCTCACCCTCAGGCCCCCCCCTCCTCACCCTCAGGCCCCCCCCCCTTCTTCACCATCAGCCCCCCCCTTCTTCACCATCAGCCCCCCCTTCTTCACCATCAGCCCCCCCTTCTTCACCATCAGCCCCCCCCTTCTTCACCATCAGCCCCCCCCTTCTTCACCATCAGCCCCCCCCTTCTTCACCATCAGCCCCCCCCTTCTTCACCATCAGCCTCCCCTTCTTCACCATCAGCCTCCCCTTCTTCACCATCAGCCTCCCCTTCTTCACCATCAGCCTCCCCTTCTTCACCATCAGCCTCCCCTTCTTCACCATCAGCCTCCCCTTCTTCACCATCAGCCTCCCCTTCTTCACCATCAGCCTCCCCTTCTTCACCATCAGCCTCCCCTTCTTCACCATCAGCCTCCCCTTCTTCACCATCAGCCTCCCCTTCTTCACCATCAGCCTCCCCTTCTTCACCATCAGCCTCCCCTTCTTCACCATCAGCCTCCCCTTCTTCACCATCAGCCTCCCCTTCTTCACCATCAGCCTCCCCTTCTTCACCATCAGCCTCCCCTTCTTCACCATCAGCCTCCCCTTCTTCACCATCAGCCTCCCCTTCTTCACCATCAGCCTCCCCTTCTTCACCATCAGCCTCCCCTTCTTCACCATCAGCCTCCCCTTCTTCACCATCAGCCTCCCCTTCTTCACCATCAGCCTCCCCTTCTTCACCATCAGCCTCCCCTTCTTCACCATCAGCCTCCCCTTCTTCACCATCAGCCTCCCCTTCTTCACCATCAGCCTCCCCTTCTTCACCATCAGCCTCCCCTTCTTCACCATCAGCCTCCCCTTCTTCACCATCAGCCTCCCCTTCTTCACCATCAGCCTCCCCTTCTTCACCATCAGCCTCCCCTTCTTCACCATCAGCCTCCCCTTCTTCACCATCAGCCTCCCCTTCTTCACCATCAGCCTCCCCTTCTTCACCATCAGCCTCCCCTTCTTCACCATCAGCCTCCCCTTCTTCACCATCAGCCTCCCCTTCTTCACCATCAGCCTCCCCTTCTTCACCATCAGCCTCCCCTTCTTCACCATCAGCCTCCCCTTCTTCACCATCAGCCTCCCCTTCTTCACCATCAGCCTCCCCTTCTTCACCATCAGCCTCCCCTTCTTCACCATCAGCCTCCCCTTCTTCACCATCAGCCTCCCCTTCTTCACCATCAGCCTCCCCTTCTTCACCATCAGCCTCCCCTTCTTCACCATCAGCCTCCCCTTCTTCACCATCAGCCTCCCCTTCTTCACCATCAGCCTCCCCTTCTTCACCATCAGCCTCCCCTTCTTCACCATCAGCCTCCCCTTCTTCACCATCAGCCTCCCCTTCTTCACCATCAGCCTCCCCTTCTTCACCATCAGCCTCCCCTTCTTCACCATCAGCC
>JAPZIH010000774.1:145965-153465 GCA_027410445.1 Discoglossus pictus
GTATCAGTTGTCAACTGCTTTTCACAACAACGGCTTAAATTTATGTGTCTGCCTTGCCATTAATTTGTAGTATAACTAGAAATTATATTACGGTATATAGCCTATATTTATCATACTATGCAGTTAATATGATAACCTGCTAATACGATAATTATCTTCTTTTAGTTATGTTTATTATGTTCTTTTAGTTTTTGCCGGTTTAGGGACATTTCTGCAGGATATTATGTTTAATATAAATAATGTTCAACTGTTCTCTCATGGGTAATATATCATATATGTGTGTGTGTGTGTGTATATATATATATATATATATATATATATATATATATATATATATATATATATGTATATATGTATATATATGTATATATGTATGTATATATATATATATATATATATATATATATGTGTATGTGTATGTGTGTATATATATATATATATATATATATATATATATATATATATATATATATATATATATATAATGTGTGTGTATATATATATATATATATATATATATATATATATATATAGTTGTGGACAAAGAACGCTAGCTGTAACATTTTGCGATGTCGCAACCGCGAGCCGCGCACGACTTAGACTGGATGAGGTTCTCATCGTGGGGCACACGATTAGCACTGCGAGCGGGAGAGGCTTGCAATAAGCGCCAAAGGCCTCACATTGTGTGACAAACAGCATTGCTAGTCTTACAATTTTAATCCCGTAATTTTTCACGGGCAAGTTCCTAGTCACATATTATAATGGTCTAACTACAAATCGTCGTCATGCTGTTTGCGTGGTCTGTACGAGGCGAGCCGTTAAACACGGAGCGTTTGCGTGGTCCGTACGACTTAGCGATAGGCGCTCATTGCCGGCGAGCCGTTAAACCCAGAGCTCGTACGAGACGCGGAAATTAGAGAGAAAAAAAAGATACAAGACGCCAAAAATTACGAGATTAGCGGACGAACCAAAAACCCGAAAAACACACTAACTACACCTAAAAAAAATTACAAAAACATCACAGGCCGCATGGGGCAACAGCCAGGACGTCTGAGTGAGCTGGAAGGCAAATTTTAACTTGATGTAGACGAGGAAAAAAATGGCCACCGAAAAAAATGAAAACTAGGCTACACGACACTGGACCGCGTAAAACACTGCAAAATGCGTAACACTTGACACATCACACTACGACCTACAAGATACACTATTACAAAAGCCGGAAAATGCTCACAAGACACGTAACACATTAATAACATTACGAGTATACAATGCCGCTTTACACAATAAAGCAGCGGCTTTACCTCGCGCACGCAGCCTATTTAGAATGTGCACTTCAAACATTCATTACACTTTATAAGCAGGGCGCTAACACTAACAATGTATATTCTATGCAGGCGCAGAATACAGATTGTTAGCTCTTCAGCCTATTGCTCGCTGCATATATCAATTATAAATAAAGTATTTTTATTTATTGCAGAAATAATTATTACTTAATTGAATAAATCATTATTACTTAACTACATATACATATAAATATATATCTCTTGAGGACCAAAGTATACCGCATGAGAGGCTCGCAATGGGCGCCGAAGGTCCTCACAGTATAAAACGGTTTCAATTATGTCTCAAACAGCATTCCCATGGCTTCAAATTTTATTGACCGTTATTTTTTGACGGCAAGTCGCTAGTGATATATAAAGACTAAACTACAGACATTCATATTCATATATGCACATTTTCCTATCTGTGGCTGTGTATTGAGCGCCCCCTGCTGGATACAAATACATTTTTTCCCAGCATTGTCTGCTATTTTTTTTGCTGATCACGTCACATTATCCTAAAATAATGTATAATTTTCTAACATGTTTTTATAAACTAAAAATCAATTTGTTTGAGATTTCTGTTTTGTTCAAAATTGATTAATGCAGTACAATGCTCCCTAAGAGCTAAAGAAGTGTCCTTACTATGATAAGAAACGAGTAACGTGATCATTTCTTGTTACAGCAGTGATTCCAGCAGCAGTTCTAGTGACGAGTCTCCTGCAAGGTCGGTCCAGTCTGCGGCAGTCCCAGCTCCTCCATCCCAACCACTTCTGTCTCTGGAGAAAGATGAACCGCGGAAAAGTTTTGGAATTAAGGTTCAGAATCTCCCTGTGCGCTCTACAGGTATGGTTTGTGCGTAATATATGTATGAATATATGTATAAAAGTTCAATAAAGTTTTCTAGTTTAATGAAAACATAGCATGTAGTCAGTATTGGGGTTAGACAGTAGGTCACACAAAGTTACACTTTTCCAACTAGAAATTCATATCCAGTCTAGGACAGGATCCTATGGACTGGTCTACCTGGGCACAGGGCTTTAGATCTAGAAAGAGATGAGAATACTCAGAATAAAATAGTTCAGTCGTTTTATATAAGAACAAATACTCTTCTTTTTTGGGGGGTATTTCTTTTCCACAAAATATTTTAACGATTCAAAAAAAGTATTTGACCTGCTTTCAGTCTGACTTATGAACGGCAACCATCTTGGTGGTGGCAGGGGGTGGGGGGGTCCTTAAAGTGCTCATTACTGAATTACCTGCGCTTGGTTTAACTAGGATAGTATTAATTTATACTTGAATGTGCGTGTACTTTCTGCCCCTCTTCTCCCCTTGTTAGCCCCCCCCTTTAAGATTGGTGTGTTATCAACTTCCTTAATACAGTGTGCAATCATGAAGACTTTTGGGAATTAGTGCAGTGAATTGAATAAATATCAAGTTATTTTTCCAAGTACATTGGTGGGATTAGCAAATTGCGTATCAGTTGTACATCGTTAAACCAATAAAACATTCTTTTAATGACCTATTACTTTATAGAAACATTTGTGAGGATATATCTGACACTTTATTTTTATGATTTCCCATTAGATACAAGCCTTAAAGATGGCCTTTTTCATGAATTTAAGAAATATGGGAAGGTGACCTCCGTACAGATTCATGGGGTGTCTGAAGAGCGTTACGGGCTGGTGTTTTTCCGCCAGCAGGAAGATCAAGAGAAAGCACTTAATGCCTCTAAAGCAAAGCTCTTTTTTGGCATGCAGATTGAGGTGACTGCATGGGTTGGACCAGGTACGTCTTTCGCAATCTACATATGAAATTATTAGTTGTGTTCTTGGACACTTAGTGAATTAACCTAATGTCCTGTTACCTTTCATCTTGTTTATTATTAAACTGATATGGCAGGTTCCTAGGTGTCACTATGTATATAATATCCCTTTGCATCTATCTACTGACATGTGCGTTCTTTTTTTTTTTTTTTTAAGAAGTGCTTCTAAGCTCTGCCTAAAATGAACCAAATAGTCCCTGTATGGATCTGCCCACTTGAGTGTATGCAGACACAGCCTCTGTAGGTCTGTATGTATAGTGATCTAGCCTGTACTCCTCGGCAGCATGTTGCAGAATGTTGCTGAGATGGTGACTGATTTGTTAGACCGAGACACCGCCCACCCAGTACAACAGAGTCTGTGCCTTAGTGAGCTGCAGAAGGCAGATCCATACAGGGAAGATGGTCACTTCTTGATAAAATAAAGTACGTAAAAGTAAATCAATATTCCAGGATGTTATATACCTAGAGAAGTCCAGGTAACTTCTATATCCCTACATTTGTGATTTTTATTTTTTTATTTTATGTTTTTCCTTTTTAAAAATTATTGTATAGAGTTTTGATGCAAACTTTTTAGTGATCATTATTGATATATTTTATACTTTTACTATTGTAAGTTTGTAGAATTATTAACATTGATCCCTTGTTTAAAGAAACACCGTAATAGTCAAACTTTAAAGGTTTTTTTTTAAAATATTTAAATAAACTACCTAAGTGTGTGTGTTTGCATCTAAACATCTTATTATCAAGTGCTTAAATGTTCTTTTTTTACTCACTGAAATCTTATAGATATTCCCAAGGAAGCGCCGCCCTGCGTAACTCATGCAATCTCAGATTGTCTCTCAGCAACATTTCATAACATGCCTTTGAGAAACAGTTTGATTGCTTAGTACATCTACTACTAATAAAGAGTGTGTGTGTGTGTGTGTGTGTGTGTTCTGCTGGGGGCAGACCTTTGTTGGGACTATTTGTGATTTTTCTCTAAGGAAAAACGAATTAAGCCCTTGTTAATAAAATGATGTTGTGGTAAAGATCATTGTAAACAAAAGTCGTGTAGGCAGATTTAAAACTTCTGAAAGCTGAATCATTACAGTTGCCCTTTAAATATATTGAATTAGCATTACCTGAAAGGGCATTGTATGTGATGCAAAGGAACATACCTCTTTTATATTGGATGGGGTAAATAAATAGTACGTTTGTGTTCACATTTGAATGTCTAAAAATAAACTTTTTTTCCTGCTCAGAATTCCAAGATATACAATTATTGCACTGTACTCTGGGAAGCTGGATGGGGACCTGCAAATGAGTCCACAGTGCATTAAAGTTGTGTAATACAGTTCTTATATGCCTAAAAGGTGCATTGTTTAAAGTGGTATTGGATTAAAGATTGAAAATGCACTTTGTATTAATTTGCATGTTCCCATCCAGTTTCCCAGAATGCAGTGCAATAACTTTATTTCTTGAAATTCTGAGCAGGAAATAGGCTGCACTTATTTTCAGACATTAAAATGGGAACATAAATGTACTATATATTTACTATGTACAGTGTAGTGTCTCTTTTGCGCACCATAGACTAAATGATTTTGGATATGGACAATGGTCTTTTCTCATATAGGTAGAGCCAAGTCCAACTTCATTTGCTTGGTTTCCATAGAATCTTTAGTCACCAGCACGTTATGTAGAATCTGAGCTTATTTGGACATATTTGTGCTATTTTACCTGCAGAAACAGAAAGTGAAAATGAATTCCGACCATTGGATGAAAGAATAGATGAATTTCACCCCAAAGCAACAAGGACCCTCTTTATTGGAAATCTGGAGAAAACAACAACCCACTTGGACCTACAAAACATTTTTCAGCGGTTTGGGGAGATAGTGGTATGTAATGTGTTCTTCAAGCACTAATACTATGTATGGGATTATTGATGGATAAGGCACCAGTTTATTGCTATTTTTTTTTTCCATTGGGGACCATGTTTCAGAAGCATGTTGCTGAGAGATGGTCACTGATTGGTTAGTATAATGCACAGTCTGTGTCTGCATTGACTGCAGTGGGCAGACCCATACAGGGACTATTTGTTTGATATTAGGCAGTAAAGTCAGAGCTTATAAGCACTTCCTAATAAAAATAAAGTACAGAAAAATAAATAGATACACAGGGATATTATATACCTAGTAACATCCAGGAACCTTCCATATGCTTATAAGCTCTTGTTTGTACTGCCTAAAATAAAACAAATAGTCCCTGTATGGGTCTGCCCCACTAAATGGTAGGCAGACACAGAGTCAAAAATGAGGTTCGTTAATTATTTTTCAGCATTCAAAATTGTTGTAAATAACCAATATCACTAGAAAGCTCTCAGTCATAACGGAATTCTGTACATTTTTCTTTAATACAGGTTAGAGTTCATTTAGACCACTGCAACCTACACCTTTTTATAGTTTTACTTATAACCGCTTTTGCTTTTTTCTCCTGTTTCGCTCCAGTCTTCACAGTAGGGGCTTATATTCACGCTGCCGTTGTTCTATTGATTGACATTATTCAACTTGTTCCCTGTGCAGGATATTGATGTTAAGAAAGTGAATGGCGTCCCTCAGTATGCATTTCTTCAGTACTGTGATATTGCAAGTGTCTGTAAAGCCATCAAAAAGATGGATGGGGAGTACCTTGGGAATAACAGGCTGAAGGTATTTATACAGTTCCCTTTACACTGAACATAAGGGGTTTGGTTTATTTATCTGTAGTATCAGTTTATGATTTATATCCATATTCATTACTTACTGCAATACCTATACATAGCTTTAATAGTGATGTATTTTACAAGATGTTTTCATGCCAATTTGTTCCATTGCTATTTGGTAGGGTAAAAATGAAAGCTTTAAATGTATATGGAAGTTTCCTGGATTCTTAATGCATCTGATGGAAGAGAAAACATTTCTTTGCATGAAAAAAATCCCCAAATAAACCTTAATAAACTTACTCTGCAGTTTGCAAAATTTCTTCAGTTGATTTTGAGATGGAACTCTCCTGAAAATCCAAGCTAAATTAGCATTAAATTCATAATTAGTTATAGCCAGTCAGAGGCAGGTACAACAATGTACATATTTCCCTCTCACTGACTGAAGCAACTGCAGCCATGATACTGATAGCTGATTGGCTAGGAAACAAGTCCGCACAGCTAATTTATTTGGAAGCTCTGACTACATAGGCACCTTGGGGGTGGAGCTCACACAAGAGGTTTCAAATGTACTTTGAATTACAAATATACATAATTCCCCAATAAAATGATTTATGAGATGCCGAATCAGACAGACAAACAGGATATCCACAAACTGACAAATACCTTTTACATTGATATAGGCTGCTAAATGTTTTCTCCAGTCTCTTATTGACGTGCACACAACTTTCTTGTTAATAATTTCTTTGGTTGGGTATACACAAATATTAACACAACCATATTAAACTTGTTATTTCCAGCTCGGGTTTGGGAAGAGCATGCCCACAAACTGTGTGTGGATTGATGGCCTGTCTTCCAATGTCACAGATCAGTATTTAACTCGGCATTTTTGCCGCTATGGACCAGTGGTAAAGGTAGGTGGGTGGCTTTGAGGTGTCTTGTGTTGTGTAAATTAGTTATGGCCACAACTTTTTAAAATCTTTCCTTTCTTTTCCTTTCTTTTTTTAATACTATTGCATATATACAGTCCAACATAGTAGTGTTGCCATTCAAGAAAAATATATTTAATACAGTAAAACTACTGTATAATAAGTCTGAGTGTAATTGTAATCTTATGTTATAAATCATAAACTACATACATAGTTTACACCTGTCATACGATCGTTCTTCATACATTGGCTGCTACAAGCATAGTAATAGCACAAGTCAAAGCTGTTCATAATAAGTTTATAAAGAGGGTACAGTGCATTTTATACTCATCTTTACCATTGGCTGGTATCATTCGTATCTCAGAACAACCCCACAGCTGTCTTACCAGTAACAATAAAATAAAAAATGGAGATTTTCATGTGAAATAGGTTTAAGGTCTAATTTTCTTCCAAGAGCCTGAATTTTGATGATCTTGTAAACATTAAAATTTAATAATGCATAACAATCAAATAAATTGGCAAATTAGATTGGTCATCAGGGTGCCTGAAGCTGTCCTGTTACAGAATCAATTTTACTGCGTGGGAGTCAAGAAGGCCATTGATTCACAGTCATCATTGAAACCAGAAAAGATGAACTCTGATCTTTTACCAAGTCCCTAGTGGACGAGGCTCTTATGTGTACTTTTTTTTTTTTTTTTTTGACAGGTGGTGTTTGATCGCTTTAAAGGCATGGCCCTGGTTCTCTACAATGAG
>JAPZIH010000774.1:160965-233674 GCA_027410445.1 Discoglossus pictus
GCATCCTGAAAGGCTTTTTACAGTTAACAGTCCCAAAGAAGGTCAAGAACAGATTGCCCTTGGATTTGCAATGCATCCTAATTTGGATTTACAGTCTAGGTTAGGAGAACCAGTTGATGAACCATTTGAAACACAAGAGATTTCAAGCAAAAAGGTCAGTCTAATGAAAACTCTTCAGCGACATGTATCCTTATCGGATGAAATTGATAAAGAAATGTCAAAAGAGGACAACAGAGCCATTTACTGTCCTTTGTCAAGAGAAATGCTAGGGTTGGAGAGATCAGAGTCTGAAGAGAAACTTGGAATTGATATTGATTACACCCAGAGTTACAGGAAGCAAATGGAGCAGAGCCGCAAACTTAAACAGCAAATGGAAATGGAGATGATAAAATCAGAGAAATTTGGAAGTCCAAATAAGGAGACTGATGAATATGAAAGGCGGAGTTTAGTGCATGAAGTGGGGAAACCACCTCAAGATGTCACAGATGACTCCCCTCCGAGTAAAAAAAAAAAAAACTGTTCATTTAGAATTTGATATTGCCACTAAAAGGGAGAGAAATTATAGAAGTTCTCGACAGATAAGTGATGAATCAGAAAGGACTTCATGCTCTCCAAGTTTTAGATCTTTCCCTTTTCATGAAGATGAAGATACCATTGGTTCGCCAAGATTAATGCCTATTAAGGAATTTAAAGAGTCCTCTAGAGTAGATGAAAAGAATACAAGTTTTCCAAATATAACCATTAAAGATGAACCATGCAAATTAATTCCAATTGATTCAATCAAGAAGGAACAAACAATAGATAGCACGAAAACTAAATTTTCTGTTATGAGCCCTGACGAAGAATACAGCAAATGGGATAGCCAAGTAAAGCAAGAAAGTAGCAAAGTTGACTTCCTCTTCCCTAGCAATTTAGTGAAGCGAGAGAGCATTAGAAAGCGCTCAAGAGATCTCGAGCCTGGTGAGGTCCAGTCAGACTCTGATGAGGATTGTGACCACAAATCAAATTCACCCAGAGTATCATCCTTATTGGATAGCTCAAGATTTTCTTTTTTATTGCGTGATGGAGATGAGAAATTACGAGACAGGGAAGAAAGGTTATCTAGCTCATTGGAGAGGAATAAATTTTACTCTTTTGCATTAGATAAGACAATAACACCAGATACTAAAGCATTGCTAGAAAGGGCTAAATCCCTTTCCTCCTCTCGAGAAGAAAACTGGTCTTTTTTAGATTGGGATCCAAGATTTGCTAATTTTCGAAGTAATAAAGACAAAGAGAAGGTTGACTCTGCTCCAAGACCAATACCATCTTGGTACATGAAAAAGAAAAAAATTCGGACTGATTCTGATGGAAAATTGGATGATAAGAAAGAAGATCACAAAGATGATGAGCAGGAAAAGCAGGAGTTATTTGCTTCACGTTTTTTACACAGTTCTATCTTTGAGCAAGACTCAAAACGTTTGCAGCATCTAGAAAAGAAAGATGATGATCCTGACCTTAGTCTTGTTCGACCTTATGGGAGGCAGTTGTCTTCTGATGGTATGAGTAACGTGCCTGATCTTATGCAAGAGCCAGTTGTACTCTTCCACAGTCGCTTTGTTGAGTTGACGAGAATGCAACAAAAAGAGAAGGAAAGAGAACAAAGACCAAAAGATGTAGAAAAAACAGATGAAAAAGAGGCTCAGCCGAAAACTCCAGACTCCACTCCTGCAGCCAAGGAACCCGAACTTAAACCTTTGCCTCCAGTGCCAATACCACCCTCTGCTTCTCAACAAGAACAATTATCAACTACTCCTGATAAATGTGTACTTGAGAATGCAGTGCCTAATCCCCCAACGACAAAAGAAGAGAAGCCAGCTGAGCCAGCACCAGAGGAAATGCCACCTATTCCAGTTATTACCCCTGTTGCTGTCACACCAACAGTTTTAGTTGAACCTGTGGAAGCTGTTGATGAAGTAATTGAAGCACTGCCTGTTCCACCTGCCCCTGAAGTGGTTGTGCCTGAAGAACATTCATCCTATTTGGATACAAAGCCACCTACCCCAGGTGGTTCATTTCCTGAGGTGCATGTTGATCCAGTATCAGAACTGGAAAGTGATACATCAAACCTGTCTCCTTTAAAGATTTCAAAAAAATTGGAGGAGCCTAGTGAATTATCTGAAGAAAGACCATCTTCTTTATCAGTTGCAGATACAAATGAATGCCAGAGAGTGGAGATAACAGATGTTCATCCAAACATTTCTGAGAATGATGTGGAAGCTGAACCACCCATCTCAGCAAAAGATAGAAAATCTCAAAAAAAGAAAAGATCAAAAACACCAGTACAAACAACAATGGCAAGCACCAGAGAAACTCTAGCAACAAGAAAAAGTGAAAGAATTGACCGTGAGAAACGTAATAGATCTACATCTCCACGTGGTGAAGCCCAAAAGCCTTTGGAAGCAAAAAATGAGCATGAAAGAAGTTCTAGAAATTCAGCGAAATCACCCAGCTTTGTCGCTGAACCTGAAACCTCAGAACCAAGCTTGCCCCTAGGCCGAACAAGACGGAGAAATGTTAGATCTGTGTATGCTACACCTGGAGATGATGGGCAACCTTCTGTAAAAGAGCCTGTAGAGGCACCAAGATCTACTAGAAAAAGAATAGAAAAAGAAGTCCAAGAGTCTCCTGCTGTTGTTGTACCTACCACTCCAAGGCGAGGTAGACCTCCTAAGATTCGTCGTAAAACTGGTGAAGAAATATCCCCAACAAAAACAGAGCCTGTAAAGCAAGAATCTGAGGAAAATGAAATGAAAGAACCTATTGAAAATGCAAAACCTTTGGAGGGATGGAGGTCCCCACGATCTCAAAAACAAATGCAGAGCCACTCTCCTGTGTCCAGTAGTCAGGGTAAAAAAGGAAAGTGGGAGTCTAAACCACTGCATGATGCTTTGGGGGAGTCAAGTGAGGAAGGTAATGAAACTACTGTGTCTACAGTTGAAGATGATGGCAAACTAAAGTTAAGCAAAACAGAAGCAGTAGCTGAACTGAAAAATGATCAAAAGGAAGTAGAGACTGAGAAGCTTCCTCCAGATAACCCCACTGTTGATGTGGCAGAAAAGTCTTCTGTGGAAAAAGGACCCAGGTCAAAGTGTGGAAGACCTAGGAATGTGAAGACAGTGGTAGACAAAACATCATTGTGTCTGAAAAGTGTAGCAATTCTTCTGAATGCAGATGAGGTAAAGGGTGCCATGAAGCCTCTTGAAGATGCTGAACCAGTCGTTGTCTCACCTGTTAAAATAAAAAGCCCTCAAAAGGAAGAAAATGCATCACCACAGAGTACAAAGCAGACAGATGTTGCATTCCCAGAAACACCTGACAAAGATGTTAATAGAGAGCCAAAACTATCTCCTGAAGCTGCACAATTGGCACGTCAAATAGAACTTGAGCAGGCTGTAGAAAACATTGCAAAATTCACAGAAACCGCATCTGCTCCTCCATATAAAGATGCCCAAACTGGAGAGGTGTCCGAAGCTCGTTCAGAAGAAGATGGGGATAAACCTGCACACCAGGCTAGTGAAACTGAGTTGGCTGCAGCTATTGGATCCATAATTAATGATATTTCTACTGATGCTGAAACATTTCCACCTGCTCCACCATATCCACCTGAAGGTGAATCTGAGCTCCCAGCAGATGCTCCTGCAGTTGTTCCAGCCACATCCCAGCCAGAGGAAATGGAGCCAGAGACGGACCAAGCAGTAAATACACTTTTTGAAACAGAACCATCTGGCTCTGTGAATACACCAGCGGTTCCATTGACTCCTACAGTAGCAGAAGTGCCATCTACAGAAAGTAAAGAAGCAGAGGTGAACTTTAGTGAATCTTCAAATTCTGCCCAAGAATCAGAACCTTTGAGAGAAGCAAACATTTTCCCAAGACGCAAAGGAAGAAGCAAGAGTACTAGCCAAAAGCGTAGAAAGAATGTTGGCAAGAAGAAAGAGGATAGCATTGCCTTGGTACATGACAATCTTCAAAGTAGATCTCCGACAAAAGACAAAAATAACATCTCAAAAGAAAGTCAACATGAAAAGTGTAGTGAAGTAGCTTCATCAAATCCTGAGAAACAGGAGGTTGAGACCAGTCTGAATTCTTCTTCTGAAGTAATCTCCCAGGATCCTGAATTGGAGAATAAAGATGATGAACATTCAAGCCCTACAAATGTAATCCAGTCACCCCAGTCCCTCCTTATTGATGATGTGAGTCAGACTAGTTTCAAGCTACGTTCAAGTACAGAAAGTGGCCCTGTAACGCCACCTAGCTCCACTACTCCTACTATTCAGTCTGCTCCATCTGGAAAAATACCTGCCCCACTCCCTGCTGCTGCGCTCTCTCATCCAGGGACTGCAATGTCAGACTGGATAGTGAGACATGAAGAGAATGCTGCCATTTCAACCACACCCCCTGCTCTGCCCCCAGATACAAAGGCCTCTGATGTGGATACAAGCTCTAGTACCTTAAGAAAGATCCTAATGGAGCCCAAGTATGTTTCATCATCAAGCAGCACTCCTACTGCTGTCACACCTGCCATCCCTGATCCTGTCTCTATTTCACATGTTGAAGAAGCAGCTCATCCTCTAGTAGAAGCTATTAAACCATTATCTGAAGAAAAATCAGCAGTTCCACTTACTAATACTGTAGTGCCACCAGCTGCAGAGGCTCCAGTTTTTAAGGAAAGAGTAACAATAGTTGCCCCCAAAGCAACCTCTGTAATTAGCCGAATGCCCCACAATTTCGACAATGATGAATTGCCCAGAATAGCTTTAGCAAAGCATTCTGCACCAATCCAGGTAGCTCAGCCATGTGTCCCATCTCAAAAGATTAAGCAAAGGCCAAATACAAGTGATAACCGAACCTGCATGAAACCAACCATGTCCATTATAGAAGACCGACCAACCGAAACTGGTGCTAGTCCTGGCTTGAGAGTGAATACTTCCCAAGGGGTTATGCTTCTAAGTTATTCTGGGCAAAAGACTGAGGGGCCACAAAGGATTAGTGCAAAAATCAGCCAGATCCCTCCTGCAAGTGCTGTTGACATAGAAATTCAACAGTCTGTGTCAAAGACTCAAATTAAGCAAGAACCCCTCACCCCATCACAGATATTGCCAAAAGGCCCTCAAACCCCTACTGGCTATGTTAGTAGCCATTCCATGGTATCAGGAAATCAACCTTATAATGCATCCCCAGTTATATCATCCATCAAACAAGAGAAGTCTGAATCGAGTCACATTACGGTCACTAATGCTTCATTGCAATCTGGGGCTGTTAAAGTTCTCACCCAAAATCCCGCCCCTGTGTTAATGCACAGTCAGTTGATGCAGGGCCAAATTGTATCTGCTGGTAAGAAGATTACTGATACAAAAGTAGAATCTAAAGTACTTCAGTCTACAAATCTGAGCCCAGGTCTAAGTCCTCATCATTCATCATTTTCTGGTAAATTACAGTCAGAAGCAAATCATGTGGGCTCTGGATCTAGTACGCCGACAGACAGAGCTCTTCCACATATAAGTGTTAAACAGGAGCCTCATTCACCTTGCACAGCTGGTCATTCTCCATCTCCATTCAGCAGGCATCCAAGTGTAACAGCCTCTCCTGCCTTAACTAGCAATCCCTCTGTAATGCTGGCTTCTGGAATGACAGTGCCACCTTACATGCCTAGTATGCACTCGGAACAGACAGTAATTATGCCACCTCACAGTGTAACCCAGTCTGTGTCTCTAGGCCACCTATCCCAGGGAGATGTCAGAATAAATACTCCCCCTCTGCCAAGCATGCAGTACGGAATCCGCCCAGAAGCACTTCACTCGCCTCGAGCAGCTATGCAGCCTCAGATTGATGTCAGACCACAGAGATCCAGCACTCCTCAGCCAGCACCTATTAGAGAGATGGTATTACCTACAATGTCTTCCCAGCATCCCCAAGATGAGGAGATGCATTACCACCATCCGATCACTTTAGGCTCGGCACATGTTCAGTCTGATGTACTGGTAATGCAACCTGATTATCGTATGCCTGCATCAGGAATGCGTCTAGATCCGTATAGTGTATCTCAAGATGTTATACTACCCAGAGATGTCCGCATGATGATGCACTCTCACATGACCTCTGTCAGCGAGCACCATCAAGATTCTCGTCAATCCAGAACGCCAGAGGGATCTGCGAAAACACCACCTGCTAGCAAAACGCCACAACCTGTGAAGGACCTGGCAAAACAAGCGGATGTAAAAATGGCCCATTCACCACACAATGATGCAAGAATAATCAGTGTTCCTCCTAGTGGCCAGCTTACTGGGCTGAACTTATCTCAGCCTGTGGTGGTACCTCATGGTGTGCCTCTCATCCACCCTTCTGGGAGCTCTTTTCATGATTACCGCTCTGTGTATCCAGATCTGCGGAACTATCATACAGCTGCTCAGCTGACACATCCCCAGTTTTCTGGCGCATCACCCATTGGCATTCAGTCTCGGAGTATGACTCCATCGCAGGTAAATGAGCAACTTTTACATTTTTTATTTATTTATATTTTTTGTCAATTAGTAAAATCTCATTGCTGGTAAGATATGCACTTTTTTTTGTTGGCGACTCTTTGAATTAAAGGCATTTGTTTTTAATATTAAAATAAACTACTTGTTTGTTTGCATATCTAAACAAGTTTTATTAACAAAAAGCTCTGTTTCACCTAATCAAAACATTCCAAACAGTAGCTGCAAAGGTCTCTCCCTAGCAGCTCACAAAGACACGGATTCTGCTGTACTTGCTGCACAATGTTTCATACTAACTAATCAGTGATCATCTCCCAGCAACATTCTGCAAAATGTTGAGACATGGTCCCTGATAGGCTAGGAGTCTACACTGCACATACAACACTTCAGAGTCTGTGTCTGCATATGCTGCAGTTTGCAGACCCATATTTGTTTTATTTTAGGCAGTGAAAACAGAGCTTATAAGCAGTTATTAAAATACAGTACATAAAAGTAAATAGATATACAGGATATTATCTACCTAGTAAAAATCAGAACCCTTCTGTATCCCTTCTTCTGTGTAGAGAAAGGAATGTTGGAATGGCCTAAATATGTTACTTTTGGGTTAACCAATTGCTTCTGCATTCCTGTGTGCAGAAAAAAACTTAAAAATCTTAGTCTTCACTGCCCAGTGTCTGGATAACTTAATTATGGAACTGTCTGTGTCTTTAGATTGTTGAGGTGTTATTAGTGTCACACCATGAAGAGCACTTACAGTGAGTTAAATGGCCCTTTAGACTATTTTCACAAAGGTTATAATTTCATAATCAAACTTTAAATGAATTTAGATTTTGATATTCCCAAATAGTGAAAATCAAAATAAATGTATTTTGTAGTAGTATTAATATTGATATTAATAATAATATAAAATTGTAATTTCATAAATTTTCCGCAGGAGTATATCACAATAAGCTGATTTACATTTGCATCTATTGTAAGTTTTACATTTCTTCATGTTTTAGGTTGGACCAGACGGTGAGCATTCACATTCAAATCCACCTGGGCGCAGCAAAACGCCACAAGTAAGCCAGGATTCGAAGGTACAACAGGCATCTATTCCTGAGTCGGGTCACCACGCAGCTATTAATAGGCACCCTGGACAAATGGAGTCTCATATACAGCATCTCCAGAGAACCTCTGTGGACTCCCAGAATTCCTACCCATCTCCTGTTGCTATCAGCATGAAACAAGACCTGCCGAGCTCTCATCAATCCCAAGCAGGACAGAAGCAGTCGGTATTTATGACGTCTACAGGCACCAGTGCTCTATCCAGGATAGACGTCCCATCTCTTCCCAAGCAAGACCCTCCTCAGCGACCAGTTGATATGGTACAGCTGTTGACAGTAAGTAGAACTCTCCCACAAATACCAAGGTTGTTTTTTTATTTTTTTATTTCCTGATAAAAGGATGAATGAAGGTTGAACAACAATGTATTAAACAATTCTCCAAATATAATTCATATTCAATACATATTTAATAATTTTCCTTCGAATATCAATATCTCAAGAATTACATTTGTTTTTTTTTTTTCTGTTTACTTCTTTCTCATCCTTTTTTTCCCGATTCTCTTCTTTTATGAATTTTCATTTCTTTTCCCATATATATCAAACACAAAATGATCTGAATATTATTTTTCAAACACAATTTATATATTGTTTTCTCATAAGTCAAAGCCTTTTGGCGAAATGGGTCATGTATCTGAGCACAATTCAAAAAACCCTTTTGTAACAATTTCACATTTTTGATTAAGTCCATTTTTTTTATTACCTGTTGGTATGACAAAAATCTACATGTCCTGGAGATGGTCAATATCAATACATTATTTTAAATCTGTCTCCTCATTTAACTTGAAACAAGGAGAAACTGCCAAATTGTAATTTTCTATATTTTATGTCATTGTAGAAATACCCCATTGTGTGGCAAGGTTTGTTGGCATTGAAGAATGACACAGCTGCTGTACAGTTGCACTTTGTGTCTGGAAACAATGTCCTAGCTCACCGCTCCTTGCCAGCGCCAGAAGTAGGCCCACCCCTGAGGATCGCCCAGCGCATGAGACTCGAGGCCACTCAGCTTGAAGGAGTCGCTCGAAGAATGATGGTGAGAGATAGATATGTATGTATTTGTTCATATTATCTTGAAAGTTACAGGGGATTGTGGGGGGTCATATTGTGGTGCACACATTGCCTATCCTTGACATGGTGTAAACATACATACCAAAACATGTCTGAATTGAGGAAAGGTCTGCTATATATTGAAACTTAAATTTCATGAAAATTTGATCCAATGCTGGGAAAGTTAACTACTATAATTATGTTTTCTCTATACGTTTTAAGTGATTTATAGATTGTATCATTGCTTTTATAATTAACGACTTATAAGATTTATAAGAAAAGGCTACACATACGAACAGCTGGATTAAAGTAATATGTCAATACATTGGCGGAGCTACAATTGGTGGAAGCGGTGCAATGCACCAGGTCCCTTCTCTGTCTGGGGGTCCCGGTGCAGTCTAATTTTTGCACCAGCCTCTCCATTCTCCAGCTCCTCCACCACTGTGTCAATAGTGTAAATATTTTTTATAATTCAGTAAATCCCAGTTCACAAAATAGCACAGGGTCGCTTAAAGATCGGCTGTCTACTCGGTTGTATTCTAAAGTCCTTTACCCAGAATATCTCTGTGACATTACCTACAGACATAATATCTAATGTGCCTTATAATTCACAGCTATTTCGATTTAGACAGTATTTTTCTTTTTTTCTTTCTTTCTTTTTTTTTTTTAAAGCAAGATATGCATATTTTCTAGAGTTTCCAAGGTTGTATTTCCAAGGAATCATCTCTTGTTTTGTGATGTAACAAGATTCAAAAGCTAATTGAGCTTTGCACTTTAAAAAAATAATACAAAAAACATAGGTGTGAGCTCAACTTTTGCTTGGTTAAAATGCCATAAGAAGTGTCACAGGCAATTTCTCACGACTAGGTCTCCTACAGAAATGTTCTTAGACCTTTAATAGACAACTTAAATGCCACAGCAGTGGTCCAGTGCCCTGTATTATGTTTTTAGATGATCTTTGCCAGATAATTGTGTGTGTGTGTTTAATCTTTTTGTGAGAACACACTGTAAACATCTGTTTTTTCACCATCTTTGAGCTGGAGGTTTACCTGACTAAGAGCCTCATTCAATTCGGGGCTCGCAACTCAATCGTAGACATGCCTGTGATTGAGTTGCATGCTCCTTTTGCAATGCTACTCAATTGGCTGGGGCCGCAAGTAAGGCGCCGGTCGCGAAAATCGGAAACCATGCTATTGACCGTAGCATTTGCGGGCTAGAACATGATCGCGGACGCAAGCCTGCAACTCTATGTTCAAGCCTGTATGACTTTGAAATTCAACCTCCATATTTCATTGAAGTCCTACAGGCTTGAACAAAGAGTTACAGCCTTGCGTCAGCGATCATGTTCAAGCCGTAGGACTTCAATGAAAAATGGAGTTTGGATTTCAAAGTCCCATGGGCTTGGAGGTTGAAGGACGTAGGACTTCACGTTGATTGCCGTGATCGATATATCATGAAAATTGAATATTAAATAAAGTATTGGCGAATGATGTGCTATTAATTCTAAGACCTAACATTGTTCACTCTTAAGTACTGTATTTGCTTTTAAAGTGCTCTGATTTGTAAGTAAGGCCTTTGCAAGTCTTGGTACTGTGGTTAGATATTTGCGGGCTTGACGGAGCAGTTAACGAGGGGGAATCGGAAGAATTGAATATCGGTTTGTGATTTTAGTGATCACAAGTCTTGCGGCTGTGAAATATCAAAGGCTCGGAGGGAAGTAACTTGCAATTTTTGATAAATCTCACCTCGAAGCCCGTAACTCAACCAGAGCCCGCAAACGGAAACCAATTGAATAGCAAAGTAACGTGTGACGTCTACTTACGAGCCCGAATCTCTAAATCAGAGCAATTGAATGAGGCTCATAGTTTGGAGTGTCTCTTACCTTGCAATATTTTAATGTATTGAGATTTTAAAATGATATTTACTACCTAAGAGTCTTTCATTAGTTGTTGCTTAAAGGTATCTGGAAGTTTCCTGGATTCTGAATGCCTCTGTTAGAGGAGAATCGGAGGTGTATGAAAACCAATTTTAATTTTTTTTTTTGCATGAAAAAATCCCCAAATAAACATTAATAAACTTCAGTTTGCAATTTTTTTCAGTTCTCTGGCAGTTTATTTTAAGAAGTAACTCCCCTTTAAAATTCTATCTAAATTAGCATAAAAATCATCATTAATTGTGGCCAATCAGAGGCAGGTACAGCGTATCGCTTTTCCCTCTCAGCCGATTTAATAAAAACACAACTCTGCAGAGCTCATTGGCTCGGACGCTTTGCCTTCATAGGGGCCTTGAGGGTGGGCTTGACACAAGAAATGTCAAATGTACTTCGGATTACAAATATACAGAATTCCTCAATAAAATGATTTGAATCAGACACTTTCACACAGGATATCACACAGAACTGCCAGATATCTTTAAGGTTTAAATTCATGTAATTTGTTTTATCCTTAATTGGAAGGACTTTGAAGTTCAGTAGTAATTTTAACCATGTTAATTAACAAGCACAGTATAAAAGTTGCACATTTCTGTATGAAACGACAAATAACTGGCAAACACCTTTTTTGTAGGTGGAAAGTGACTACTGTTTGTTACTTGCACTTCCTTGTGGCCGTGATCAGGAGGATGTTGTAAATCAGACGGAATCGCTCAAAGCAGCGTTTATAACTTACCTGCAGGCGAAGCAAGCAGCGGGAATCATCAACGTACCCAACCCTGGATCTAATCAGGTACCACTACTACTCCATCTCTTATCACATAAATAGCAATTCAGACAAGTAACTTGTATCAGTTAGGGCCAGTTTATATATATTTGTTCTAGTGCAGTTTTGTGACAGTGGCTACCTATTGTACATGGTCATGGAATGGGTCAGAGCTTCAGGAAAAACTATATAAATAGGTATTTCAAAGGTGATATTGGTTTCTTTAAAAGGGATGTGGAAGTTTCCCAGTTTTTAATATTAAAATACACTACATACAGTCAGGTCCATAAATATTGGGACATGGACACAATTCTAATCTTTTTGGCTCTATACACCACCACAATGGATTTGAAATGAAACGAACAAGATGTGCTTTACCTGCAGACTTTCAGCTTTAATTTGAGGGTATTTACATCCAAATCAGGTGAACGGTGTAGGAATTACAACCGTTTGTATATGTGACTAAAAATGCTTTTATTTCTAGTCACATAGTTACTTTTTCATGGCTAAAAACAAATGTTTCATTCTTGTTGTCACACATATGGGACAACAAAAGTACCCATAGGGTGAATATATATGTGAAAAGTGTTTTTCTTTTCAAAATTGATGCAGAATACAAGTTGGGCTTTGTGTTGGCTCGGTCTGACTAATGAGCTCTGTCCTGCGCAGGATGTAATGATTATTAATTAGAATCAGGTGTAGACTAGTGTAGCAACATAGCAGACCGCACAATAAGTAACGCAGCAGTCTGCGGTGGTGAAGATTCCAGTTTCAAATCGCCACAGAGACTATTTTTTTTTTCTTTGCTGCTTAAGGTTTTTTATATTTGAATTATGTGAACTATTCAAACATTTTTATATATGTAACATTTAAAAAAAAAAATATATATATATATTTATTTTTTCATTTTTACACACACATTTCAAATAATGCATTTAGTTTAACGTTTATCTTTAAAAGTGGAATGTGCTGGTGTGGTGGAAAGTGTGTTGTTCCATAAAATGTTTTCATTGGTTCTAAATTAGTGCTTTCCCCCTGTTTTTTTTATATTTAAGTTGAGTAATGTATTTATTAACACGCATATGAGTAATGTTTATGGATAAAGAAGTACATTAGATTTAAAAAAAAAAGAAAAAAAGTGGAGTCGAACCAATGAAAAATATCTTTGTAACAGAACCGTTACTTCTACACCACGACAATCTGCTCTTAGACACAAATCTATAATACTTTAGCCTTATTATTTATGGGTATTCTTGGGTGAGGCTTCAAGGGCTAAACTAAAATGACAATATTGAAGTCAATTTTAAAAGTGTAAACCAGTTTTCCACATGATTTTCCACCCTCTAACTGATGGTGCAGAGTACATATGGTGACTTTTGTGGTCCTTGGAAGTTTGCAGATAGATTGTATGTAAATATTTGGTGGTTCTCTGTACCTCACATGACCCGTTTGTCCTTTCAGCCTGCCTACGTCCTTCAAATCTTCCCACCCTGCGAATTCTCGGAAAGCCACCTATCTCGCCTTTCCCCAGACCTACTGGCCAGCATCTCCAATATATCTCCACATCTAATGATTGTTATTGCATCGGTATGAACGCTTGCGTTGCCATCTTTCAATGAGATTAAAGATTTTGCTGAGCGAACCGCCTCCTGTCCCAAGGTGCTTGCTTGATGGAGAGGAGGTATTCAGACCCGCAGTGGGTAGGGGCTAGCGGCGCTGCTACCCTGGATGTTTACATATTGCTTATGGACAGCCTGATGCACACAGATGGCCAGAAGTGAAGTGGCAAAGGGGGGCGAGGGATCCCACACCCTGAATTGTGGAATATTCCAAGATGGTTACTATTTGTGTGCTTGTGTTCTTATTTTACTTTTTTTTTTAAGAAGCTGAACCTGCCTTTGCACTAAATTAGTGACTCGGACCTTTGTACAGCAAATTTTTTTTTTTTTTTCGAGTGTCATATTTTTTTGAGCAACATGCTGTGATGTTGGAAATGTCTGGGCACAGTAACAGTTGCTGGTGGACTAATGAGCAGGACTTGTGAATATTGGGCTTTTGACTGAAAAACGCATGGAAGAGACACTTGTGTAAAAATATGGAACCGTTCTTCCTGCTGGATATCTGACTCGCAGCCAGCCTGACTGATTCTGCAGACTCATTGATGAACTTTTTTTTCCATTTGGAATGTACAGTTTACATGGGAAAAAAGCATACAAAGGGAGATCTATTTTCCTTTCCTTGGATATTATAGGACTCCATGGGTGTGTGTATATAAGTATATATAATATATATTATATATATATATAAATATATATAATACTGACTTTAAAGAAATCAAACCCCCACAACATACATTTTTTTTAATCTGTGCCAAAAAAATGTGTTTTCAGAGAAGAATCTTATTTTCATACTCAGACGTATTGTCCCTCATTTGTAAGTGCTTTTCATGAAGACATTAACCGCTCATCACAATCTGTGTGAAAGTGTTGTACACTTGGACTAAAGACTTTTTAATGCCCTCATGTTTCCCACTTTTTTATTTTGCAGACACCTATTAATTTATGGAATCTTCCTTCCTCCCCATTCTGGTGTTTTGTTTTTGTGTGTCCATTGGATTACAAACTTTATTAAAAAATGATACAAGACCGTTTTTACTAAATGTAATTGTTCTGGTAAATGGCAAATGAAAAAGGGCATTTTAATCGACTTGGTGAAAGAAGATTATTTTAGCAGGTGGCACGGTGTATAGCCTGCTGGAGCCCCTAGGCACAACTCCTTAGTCATCCTCTGTGTGCGCAAGCCATGTGCATATCGGTTTCCTTGCCACCATGTTGCTCATCCTGTGTGTGTGTAATTATATATATATATATATATATATATATATATATATATATATATATATATATATATATATATATATATATATATATATATATATATATATATATATATAGTGCAGCACACTACAAACCTGTTACTTCGTACCCAACCTTTCTCCTCCCACACAAAATAGAGAAGGCAGGGACTATATGTGAAACATAAACAAGCGGAAATGTATTGTCATGCAAATGAGGTGCCTCCAGGCGGTTGCCTTGTCCACCTAATTATAAATCCGGCTATCTGGTCATGCAGAGGGCCACAGTTATTGCCTAAAACATATTTTAATTACAAAATATTTAATCATTGGCAATCGTATGAGGACCACTGTAGTGTTCATGCAACAAAAAAGTCCGCATTTGGGGTAAAAAAAAGTAGCCG
This sequence comes from Discoglossus pictus, assembly GCA_027410445.1. Taxonomy (NCBI): domain Eukaryota; kingdom Metazoa; phylum Chordata; class Amphibia; order Anura; family Alytidae; genus Discoglossus; species Discoglossus pictus. The sequence continues at coordinate 175,588 of JAPZIH010000774.1, forward strand.
TCAAAAACTTAAATTTTAATATTTTACTTGTAATACCTATGTGGAATTCAGTGGTGTGAGAATCTGCTGGGTGGACTGTCCTAATAGGAGTGTTCTATCTGTTTTCCTGGTGAGCCTTTATCTGTTCACCTCACTTGCTAACAATCAGAAAAAGTTAGGACATCCTTCAGAGCTAGACACCAGGCAAGTGGTGGAGAAGAGCACATGCTCTGGAAGCTACAACGCCAACTTAATGTACATTTTAAAAGCTTCATTGAATTTATTTAGTTCAATCACTGATTTTATTGCTAATTTGCTGCTAAAAACAGAAATTACATTTTGTTGTTTGTCCACTACAGTGAAACCCAAATACATGTGAAAATCTATTAAAGGGTAAAACTTGCAATGTGGTATTTATTCCACGTGTGACCCGTAGGTGGGCGGTCATTGCGACTATCTCTATGCATCTATATCATAGATAATTGTAACGCAGGGAGTGACCTTAGATGTAGAAAGTTGATGTCTTAAAGGGCAATGTAAGCATTTTTAATTAACCTATTTTTTAGGTGATCAATAACTTTAAAAATACATGTGCAAATATCAGGAAAGCAGATCTATAGCCAGCAAATATAACACGGTTTACCTCATTACTTTGGCGCTCCCCGCCGTGAGAGCTGCTGAAAAGAAGTGAAACCTGAAGAATTGCAGATAAGTTACAGGATTTAAAAGTTATTTGTTGTCTTTGCTTTTTGAAAACATTTTGCCCAATATAAAGTTCAGTTATTCTGAAAAATGTCCATGGTGGTCCTTAAATAACTAAAAAAAAAACAACCTTTAATTTAAAAACAAACAAGTTGTACATTGTGTCTGCCGAAAGCGAGCAAACATGGATCTCACTTTCTTGTGGGTCGTTTTAGGTTTTATATTTAAGATTGTTACAGGACCACTATGGTTAAGCATCTTGGAAACATCATTTATTCAATTTACAAAATGACCTTTATTTTAGTGCAGTAAATAAATAGTACATTTTGTTCCCACTTGGTCGTCTAAAAATAAGAAAAACTAAACATTTCCTACAAATACAGTTATTGCACTGCACTCTAAGTGGGCGGGGACATGCAAATGAGTCGACCGTGCATTCTCTTTTTAATCCAAAAGCACTTTGTACATGTGTTCCTTTAGGCATATTCTCACTGTATATAAAGCTTTATAGCATAGGAGACCTAACCACAGACATCGGTTTCCATCTAATGGATCTCATCAGTGTTGGGCTGGTACCTCACTTGTGTTCTAGATTTGGGACATGCCAATGTCATCTAGCTTATGGTTTTGCTCGTGTCCTCCCACCCAAGTCACACAAAGGAGGTGGCAATTCTAATTAGGTGGGCGTAAGCAGGAATGTGAGCATGCCCAGAAGTCACATGGGAGGGGGCAAGTGCATGGAATGGCATCTCGGACGCTCCTGAAGATGCGCTCTGCAACAGCCTACATGCCCAGTGTCTGATGTCACGTGAGAACCAGCAAGTTGTGTATTATTTAAGATATGTTTGCTTATTCATTAAAGTATGCATTATAACATTTCTTTAATTCTAGGTAACAGCCAAATGTTTTCTAAAGATATATATATTATTTTTATTGTTTATTTGTAACGCACCAACACATTCCGTAGTGCAAAGCTGGGTGTTTAGATTATGGCCACCAGGTTCTCATTTTTTAGACTATTTTTAAGCTAAAAGGTATCTCAGAAGTCATAAATATAATGTATCTTTAACGCAGTGCCTTAATAATGCATCGTAAGAACAGTACAAATATAAAGCAAAGATTAATCTAGCCACAGATTATGTATTAGTCATGTATTGTGGTCATTATTACGCCATTGCATCCAAAGCCAATCGTGGAGAAATAAACAATGTCTGCGCCAGGTAAAGCAGCTTTTTATAATGTAAAGCAATGCTTATTTTACTTTCTACAAATATTTTGCTATTTGTCAAGTTCTTCAAAATAATGTGCTAAAAAAAAAAAAGTGACATCAGTTGCCCTTTAAAAGGTGATGATTGGTGATTTTGGAAAGTACGGATCTGTATTAACTGCCATTGTGATGAAAAATGTATGAATTATTTAGAAATATTAATTATTTACAAACCATATTTTCCATTGAAATTGCACTGAAATAACATTTTTGTGAATATAAAGCTACCAGGGAAAGAAAAAGGAATATGGCAGATGAATCTGGTGCGTTCGGCTATATCCTGATTTGGGTGTGGTGCAGTGTCAAAGATTCCTTTACGAGTGGTCTTTTAAAGGGCCAGTCTGAGGATACTCCTCACCTAGTGCTAAAAAAAACATAAAACTAAATGAGAAGAAAACGTTAAATGAATTCTGGAGTTGGTGGTGGGTACCTAGGAGAGTACTCCATCTACATGAGGTAAGCTCTACATCCACCAGTGGACAGTCAGTGCCCAGAACCTGGCCTCCCCTGTCAGACACTGCTTCATGGACTTATAAATGGTCAGCTTGGCTAATGCCAGGAGCAAGATGTCTGTAGGAGTCGTCCCCTCAAGAATGACAAGTCTGATGCAACTACAATGACCGTGCAATACGGACTCTCGCTTGCCACAGAATGGACAAGTGACTGGAGAGCTTGTGCCATTACGATGGAGCTGGGTGTGGCACAGGGTTCTAGAGTACACGAAAGCTTGAACCCAGAGGTTGGTGAAGAGACTGGGGATGGTTATCAGATTTCTACCAGATTTTATTGCGACACTTGGAAAATAAGGAATAATGAGCATCTTCGGGTAATGGTGATTATCCAGAGCGTTGCCTGTTGGTATGCCAGGCTCACAATGGATGTGGTGCCGCAATGTCTTCTGAGGGTACCAGGTCCTTCATGCAGGCTATATTCATACTGCAGAAATAAGAATGGTATCATGGCTGCACTTGAATGTTGGACATAAACATTCACCATCTCTAGGACTGTCGTCTTTGAGGAGCCGAGCTGTCTCTCATCTTCCATTTTATCCATTGAGCTCTTCTAAGTTGACGGCTGCAAAATCTTCTGCAGCCGAGACAGATAGTTTGCAGAGAGGAACAATGCCAAATCTTCTGCCGACATCTCTTGGACATGGCTGCTTCTGCGGTGGGGTAAAAAGGTTCCCCTCTGTGAGCCCCATTTTGATGGTGAATACAGCATCTTCGTTTGCAAATTTTTTTTTCCCCCCCTCTTTCATGCCAAACATCTTACTTCGTACATACACACGTATTGTCAGCGCGGGCCACACGTGTGCCTGCATGGATACACAAATACATATTGGTACGGAAATCACCACATGGACAGCACATCTGTCTTTGTTCTGGTTGTGCTTATCTATATGCTTTTCTTGGCAATGATACTGGAGTGGACTGCGATTCGTTTGACCTCTCTGCTATGACATGCCCATCTTGGATGACTACATGGTACAGCTCACACCTTCATTGAGGTACACAAGCCCCTTCAAGACAAGTTAGTGATCCAGAAGGGGTTAAATAGTCTACTTTGTAATTAATGTATCATCCACCAAGTATACCATGTGCAGAACCTAGTGATATTGCCCATGCGTCCGTAAATACAATATGTTATAAGGCCCTGTGCTAGATGCTTTCATTAGGGGGTGGTCATAAAATTATATATTAAAAAGTTACTAGCGACTTGCCTGTCAAAAATGACGGGGCAATAACAGGTGAAGCCATGGCAATGCTGTTTGACACCCAATGTAAAGCTTTTTCTACTCTGAGGACCTTCAGCGCTCATTGCAAGCCTCTCGTGTACTTTTGCTCCTCTGAGAACCTTTGGCGCTCATCACAAAGACATATATATTTATCTATATTTTGTTAACTAATAATGAATGAAGTAGTTACTAATTAACTAATATACTTTACCTATTTATAATTAATATATCCAGCAAGCAATAGCCTGAAGAGCTAACAATCTGTTTATATTTTCTGGCAGCATACAATGTACAGTTTGAGTGTTTGTTCCCTGATGCTAAAGTGTAATGAATGTCCCAGCTGTGCATTAGAAATAGGCTGAGTGCGCGAGGGCAAACCGTTGGTGTAGTTGTGTAAAGCGCCATTGTAGATTGGTAATGTTATTATTGTGTTACGCGTCTCGCCAGCATTTTCCGTAATTTGTAATGGTGTATTTTGTAGTTTGTACGTTCCTGTGTGAAAGTGCTACGCGGTTGGCAGTGTTTTGCGCGATCCGGGGTTGTGTAGCCTCATTTTCATTTTTTGTTTTGTGGAAAAAAAAATTCTCGCTTAGGCGATTTACGTGTACCGAAAGTCGTCCAAATTGACTTAAGTTTGAGTTCCACCTCACTCCCAGACGTGCTGGCTGTTCCCCCGTGCTGTGTATGATGTTTCTGTTGTATTTTTATTGTTTTTTGTTGTGTTTTTTGGTTTTTGCGGTTCGGCCGTTAACCTCATATTTTTCCTTACTTGTATTTTTATTTTATTTTTTAAAAGTCCCGCGTTTGTCAACTGCTTGCAGGCTGGCGATCCCGCGTTTACGAAGTGTTTGGTGTCTAAGTCCCGCCTGGTTCATTACCTTCATTGCTCTCCTCACTTCCCGAGGCGAGCAGGCAATGAGCACCTTTGTGCTGCTAGTTTTAGTGCCTTAGTGGCTCGCCTCGCTATGCAAGGCTCACAGGCGATGAGCGCCTTTGACGCTCATCGCTTAAGTCGTATGCAACACGCAGTAAAAAAAGAAAATCTGGAGTGTGTTGCCAGTTTCATTTACAGCGGGCCACAGCATACAGCTCCTGGTATTCCTAGGTGGTCCCCCATCCAATTACTGACCAAGTCCAATGCTGCTTAGCTTCAGGGTGGTGTGACCTCTTGGTTCCCTGACTGGAATTGAACCCAGGTCACAGCGGTGAAAGCACCAAATCCTAATCAATGGACCACCAGGGAACCCATGGATCACATATTAGGTATTTCCTATAAAATGCTTGAGGAGACTGATGTGGAAGGTTGGATTGATTCTTAGGGAGAGGTAAATCTAGTTTAAAGATTACAAAATTATGAATTAACTAAATGTTGTAAAGTTCAGAGACGTGCAATCTCTGCTCTTGTCTCTAAATACTCTCTTGTCCCACTTCTCTCTGCTAACTACCTTCTTTCTTTGTTTCTTCCTTATCACTTCCGATCACTCCACCATCAGGACATTTCTTGTGCTGCCCCTATTCTATAGAACTCCTTGCCTCTCTCCACTAGACTATCCTCCTGCCACATCAGACAACACAAGTTTATAATAATCACTAGCTACTTGCCCGTCAAAAATGACGGGAATAACATGTTAAGGCTGGGAATGCTGTACCTTTGCGCTAAACGCAAGCCTCTCCCCCTGTGTAGTTTATAGGCCTGGTCCTGGAGTGTTACTGCCTTGGGTTAAGTGTTAGTGGCTTGGATAAAGTCTTACTGGCTTTCGTCAAGTGTTACTGCTTAGGGCTATGTTCTTGGGCCTCGTTTTCGTCGTTTTGCGTTTTTTCTGCAGCCATTTTTTCTTGCTTAGTGAAAAAATGGCAAATATGCATCAAATTAACTTGCAACCTGACTCCCGGGCTCCCCCCCCCCCCCCCTGCAATATGTGAGTGTGGAAGTTAATTTGAGGCATATTTGGTGGTTTTTTTCTGGTCTTTCCAGTTTTGTGGTTCAGTCGTTGGTCGTAAATTTTGTGAGGCGCATCGTGCATGTACGGGTTTTGGCCCTAAGTCGTATGGGTCGTAAGTCCTGGGAGGCTTGCAGTGCAACGAGTACCTTTGGCGCTCATTGCAGCCTAAGTCCCGCGCGGCAGACATCTCGCCTCGCAATTGGGCTCTCAAAGTGTGACCAACATCTTAAGCGTTCCCCACACTGACAACTCTATATGCGATATAACAATGTTTATTATACTTCACTTCGGTTGTTCAATCACCCAAGGAAGTCAAGAGGAAAACACCATCATGTCCAGGCAGATGTTTATTTATAATGAAGCATAAACAGGATGTTATTGCAATGATTTTTGCCCCATATTTGTTAAGTAAACAAGCCCTAGGTGCCATTACAGGGAGGGGTCATATAACAAGGCACTTTGCTCCGTCTACAAACTCATACGAGGCCCCACACCGATGAGATCCAAAAGGTAGAAAGCGTAGCCGTCCGTTTCCTTGTCCCCACTCACTTTTCTAGAAGTCAATTTGAACATTGGGTGTAACTTTAATATGAAAACCGGTATTCTGACTTGTTCTAGACACATCCTATTTTGCATATTTTCAAGTAAAGAGGGTAAGAAATGTGTCCAGTATTCTCACGTTGGGTGGTTGTCCAATAACTTTAAGAGCCCGATTCAATTGTAAGTTACTGGAGCCTGTAAACTAATTTGCTATTCAATTGGCATCTTTTTGCGAGCCGCAAAACGGTCTACGGGTAACAGACTTGAAATCCCTGCGGTTGTTACAACTGTAACTTACACCCATCTAAGCCTTTGATCTTTAATGTCCGTAACAATCACTAAAATCGTAAATCAGTATTTAATTGCTACAATTCCTCAAGCCCGCAAATGTTTTCACACCCGTAAACAGCAAATGTAGAAAATCCTACTAGTACTAAAGAGGAGCAAGGGGGTCGAACTGTAAATGCAAATAAAAAAAAAAAATCAATACAGCACCGTAAATGACGGGAAAGTGCTGATAGACAATATAATTAATTGCACAACAGTCTCAAGCTCACAAATCAGCAGGAAATACATTTTATTTTTATGTTTCATTTCAGGGTTATCATGATCTCAGGAATCAATGAGTTAATACATATCAGGCCACCCATATGGACTAGAACAGTATTGCCAATCATTTTTATTATTTAGTATTTTGAGGGATTGCGATCATGTTCCCGTCCTAAACTGCTACTCACGAGTGCTTGGTTTAAGGTTTAGGCGTTAGGCCCGTAACTTCAGGGCTGGTCTAATTGAATATCACCAGTATCGGAGAAGAATGGGAGCCCCCCAGATGCGGGCTTGCAATTGAATCTGGCTCCTAATTAGGAAACACGTCAATTAATCGATGAATGATTTTGGTTTACTAACCTGTGCTCACCAGGAATATGCTGAAAACTTGGCCTGGCTCTGACCCTTGAAGGCTGGACATAGATAAGCTTGGCTTTTAAATATAGCCAGAGACAAGCTGTCAAAGATGGCGGGATTCTGAAAGAGCAACACTGCGTGAGGCTTCCCTTGGTGTGGTGTTGAAAGAGTTTGGGGGGGTCACCCAGTATAGACTCACTGGAGGTCATGTTTAGCCTCTCTCATGACCCAGGGATGAGGGACCATGTGCTTCAAATAATTTAGTTTTGTGACTTTATATTCATCTCAGCACCCAGCAATTCAGATCACAACATCATTCATGGAGCACCAAAGAAATCAGATCAGCAACACTATTCAATTAGAATAGACAGACTGAGACTTTATTCTTCTTACACAGATATTTAACAAACTCAACAAGATTTGCTTTACAACCCAGAGGGCAATAAACAAACTGGAATCAGTCATAAAAGATGAAGACACACACATATCCAACACATTTCCCCAATTCTACATCAGCACCAGAAGTTTTTGCTTAATGTATCACCCCACGTCTCTCCCACCACCAGTATCCTGACAGAACAAACATTCTAGGGGGTAATAAACTACCTTTGTCCTGTAACATCTGAAGTGACATGTTCTGGCCAAGGGACGACTTCTGAGTGCAAATATATTCTTTAAAACTTAATACAATGACCCAAACCATCCGACTACATCAGATCACTATTGTAACCATTATCCTAACCACAACCTGAACACTAAGCATTGTGTAAACTATTCCTATTACACAGTGTAACGGAGCTGGAACACGTATCCAATATCTCCGCTGGTATACGGTAAAATACCCAAGAGGCACTACAGTTTCACCATTCCTGACCTCCCATATTGGACGACACACAATTTGGGAGTCAAATGAATACTGACTTTATTTTGTTATTGCAGAAATATTTATACCCATCTCTTCCCACAGGCAATACACATGCCCATATTTGGCCGCACAATACACATTAAGAGAACAATAGGTCTGGTCACACCTCCCCGAGGCTCCCTGGCAGCTTTGATACAATCAGACATTGATTCAATTACACTTCTTTGTTCTTATCTGAGAATGAAAACACTGTATACAATAGACTTCCTTTATCTTATGCGGAGTCGCTGTAACAGGATTATCTCCCATGCCAAGTAGCTGCAAATGTCTGGGACAATATTCTGCAGAGCATCAACCAACATACATATAGTAGGATCATATTTTAACCATAATAATCATAAAACAGTTTAAAACAGTGATGGGTTCCGCTACACACCTCCCCCGTGACCATAAGCCGGCATACACGGTCTGATCCCAACGGATCGGCCTGGGGATGTCCGGACAAAAGTATTTGTTGGTCAATTCTCTAGTTTGACAACCCATCAGCATTACTGCAATTCACATTTACTCACATTTCCCATATCTCCAGATAGCTGGGATCTGAGCGCACAAAACCACCGAATAGCGCTCAGATCCTCTTCACACAGTTCAATTGCCATGTAGCTAAAGTCTTTCCCATAGTCTTTCATTATATGAATGGGCTTCATGGCACAGTTATCTGGGGTATCATGGTTCACACAGGGCAAGTACAGAATGACCCCCCTGTATGTAAAGGGCCAGAATGAGTGACTTACACTCTGGTATGGCCGAACACTGGTTCCAAAGGGCAATATGTACCAGGGCCATAGTCGCAGGGCAGGAGGCTGGCAAACAGTCCTCTCCAAGCCAAAGTGGCGAAGGGCACTTCGTCACACATCTCTCCTTTGGGGGGAAGTCTAACCAGGTACCTGGATATTTTGCTGTGGTGATGGGGCAACACGCTGAGGGGACTTGAGGGGCAGAGGCCAGCGGCACTCTGCCCTGATGCCAGCTCTTCTGCTGGTATAACCTGCAGGACATCCTGCTCTGTACAAGGGACAAAGGGAGGGCAGAGGCCGACTGCACTCTGCCCCGCTGTCAGCTCTTCTGCTGGGGTACTTGGGACATATTCCGGCTCAGTAGCCAGGGAAACGTGGGGGTCAGTGGGGGTTAACATTTCCTCTGTTAACCCTGGGGCCACATTAGAAGTTAGCTGGGGAGGGGAATTTGTACTTACTGGGACAACCGGAGGAGGGGGTGACGGTAGTTGGGGATCTGGACAAGCTGTGGGCACAGAGACCACGGTCCCATCTGCGCCGTCTGGGAGATTGGTGTCTCCCCTGGTTAGGGTAAACTGTCGCTGGGGGGGAAGGACGACACCTTCTGCCCCCTGTGTTTCACACTGCCGCTGGGGGGAAGGACGACACCTTTGGCCCCCTGGGGTACACACTGCCACTGGGGGGGGAAGGCCGACACCTTCTGCCCCCTGGGGTTCACACTGCTGCTGGGGAGGAAGGACGGCCCCTTCTGCTCCCTGGGGTACACACTGCCGCTGGGGAGGAAGGACGACACCTTCTGCCCCCTGGGGTTCACACTGCCGCTGGGGGGGAAGGCCGACACCTTCAGCTCCCTGGGGTTCACACTGCCGCTGGGGAGGAAGGACGACACCTTCGGCCCCCTGGGGTACACACTGTCGCTGGGGAGGAAGGCCGACACCTTCAGCTCCCTGGGGTACACACTGCCGCTGGGGGGGGGGGGAATTAGTTGGAGTATTCCACGTGGAGCGGTTTCTGTTTCTGGGACAGTCTCTCTGCATGTGGCCCTGCTGGTTACACGTGTGGCACCTGATGTACCGTGGAGGGGTTTGGTAGTTCCCACCACCCGGACGCAGTGCTGGGGGGGGGGTTAATGGTGGGAGGTGGGTTAGCAGCCCCCAAGATGGACCGCTCCCGTGCCCGCTGCTTTTCCATTATGGATTTGTGGACATCTGTCATTAACCATTCCAAGGTTTTTATGGGAAGCGTACCTGGGAAAAAGGCCAGTCTGCTTTGGAGTTCTCTTTGAAACTCAGTCTGTGGGGTAATAAGAGGTACTGTAACCATGAGTTCCTTTCTGTCTGCATCCCTGTAGTCCACGGCCGCCTCCTCCTCCTCCTCCTCATGATGATGGAACGCTGTCTGAAAACTAGCCGGTTCCATCCTGCTGTAGCCAGGGGCGCTGTACGGATACTAGCGTTGCCCTCAATTTGTACTCCACGGAATGGTGTCTCCTGTAGCTGTCCTTCTGACCGTGGGAACAATTCCGACACTTGCCACCAAATGTAACGGAGCTGGAACACGTATCCAATATCTCCGCTGGTCTACGGTAAAATACCCAAGAGGCACTACAGTTTCACCATTCCTGACCTCCCATATTGGACGACACACAATTTGGGAGTCAAATGAATACTGACTTTATTTTGTTATTGCAGAAATATTTATACCCATCTCTTCCCACAGGCAATACACATGCCCATATTTGGCCGCACAATACACATAAAGAGAACAATAGGTCTGGTCACACCTCCCCGAGGCTCCCTGGCAGCTTTGATACAATCAGACATTGATTCAATTACACTTCTTTGTTCTTATCTGAGAATGAAAACACTGTATACAATAGACTTTCTTTATCTTATGCGGAGTCGCTGTAACAGGATTATCTCCCATGCCAAGTAGCTGCAAATGTCTGGGACAATATTCTGCAGAGCATCAACCAACATACATATAGTAGGATCATATTTTAACCATAATAATCATAAAACAGTTTAAAACAGTGATGGGTTCCGCTACACACAGGTTATTACGGTTATAACAAAATAGTCAATTTTGACAGCCTTGATGTTAGCAATCAGATGTGTTAGAATCCCAAATATATAACAGAGTCACTTATGTGGTACATGGGGTCCCCTCATGACAGCCTTACTTTATAAAATTGTACCCTTGACTCATATTGTAGGTTATCCTGTCCAGGGCGTTTTTTTTTTTTCCTGGAAGACTTGAGAAATGTTACTGAAGTCACTGGGATCCTTGTGCAATATTCCTTCAGATCACATCACTGACTTTATCTTTACTTTGTATGTAGCAGGATAACACTTATTGGTAAATATTGAAACCATAAAAAACACCTTTTCCTATAGAATTTTCTTATCAGTCCAAGCCTTGAACCATCAAACCAAATTTTGTTTCTAAAATGGGTTTATATCCATGGTTTACACAGCTGATAATAATGTTAAATACTTCACACACAAAAAATATATTTTCTAGAACTACTGTGGTTATACATTTAAGGAAATACAATATTCATTTTGTAATTAGATTGTATAATAACTTTATAATGTACACGGAAATAGTACAGCTGACACACGGGAAGGAGAGCAGGGCAAAGAGACACAGGAGGGGGAAGACCAAAGGGGAGGGAGAAGGGGAGAAAAGAGACACAGGGGAGGGTGATCAGGGGAAAAATGAAATGTAGGGAGAGGGGGGGAAAGAGACACAGGGGAGGGAGACGGGGAAAGAGACACAGGGGAGGGTGATCAGGGGGAAAAAAGAAGTGCAGGAAGAGGGGGAAAGAGACACTGGGGAGGGAGACGGAAAGAGACAGGGGAGGGTGATCAGGGGAAAAAAAAGAAGTGCAGGAAAAGGGGGAAAGAGACACTGGGGAGGGAGACAGAAAGAGACAGGGGAGGGTGATCAGGGAAAAAAAAAGAAGTGCAGGAAGAGGGGGAAAGAGACACAGGGGAGGGAGACGGGGGGAAAGACACACAGGGGTGAGAGCGTTTGTCTGTAACGCTCGCAAAGTCACGGGCTTGCGCATGCTGCGGCATGCAAGGAGTGGCAAAACTGCTCATTGCGGGGCCTGTAAAGTAGAGGGGGGAGAGGCTCGCAATGAGCGCCTTGTGTGGCTTCACATTTTTTTGCTGTAATTTTTGACGGGCAAGTCGCTAGTTATAAAATCGTACTCTGGCTGGAGGGCGGACATTCGATATTTAAGCTATTTTTTTCTGCACATTTTTACTACACATTGGCACCTCTGTTCCCAACCTCCTCGAAACTCAACTAATTTGATACTCAACGAGCCTGACTGACAAAGTTGGACAGGACTTGAAACCTGCTCGGTATTCAAAACGTTCGGGCAACATCCATGTCTCTCAGGAAGTGATGTTGCATGGTGTAGTTCGTGCCTACAAGAGCTGTCTGTGTCTAAGAACCAAAGTGCCGCTTGTGCTTACAAGAACCTCCTTCTCCACATTGCCACCATCCCATTGGTCCCTCAAGTCCTCTCAGTTCAGTTAAAGTGAAGTTACCGTATATACTCGAGTATAGGGCTGAGAAGGGCCCCCTCGGCTTATACTAGAGTCACTCCCCCCCCCCCCTCCCCCCCTCTGTGGCTCCCTTTCCCTCCCTCCCCCATCCTAAAGCCATCTCCTCACTTTAGTTTGAGGAGGGGGGTTGAGGTTGGGGAGGGGAGCAGCACATTTCCCACCCTCGACTTATACTCGAGTCCCTAAGTTTTCCCAGTATTTTGTGGTAAATAGGTGCCTCTGCTTATACTCGAGTATATACGGTAAATGTTATGTTATTTGATCTAACTATTGTTTTTTTTAATTTTATTTATGTCTGTTTAGTTTTAAAGTTTTGTATCAAAAAAACCACAAGACCATCAGTTCAAACTAGAATGTAAAAAATCTGCGTCCCAGACGGATTATTTAAATTCACATTAATCCCCATGGGAAATCCTACCCTGTTTCTACCCGTTTGGCACTCCACTGTATTTTATTTTACATAATTCCGGAAATACAAGGCCGGAGCTGGATGTTTTTTTAAATAACAAAAATATAAAATGGAAAAACATAAAAACTGTTTTTATTTTTTCTTCCTAAACCCATTATGCTCTCAAATGTAATCATTAAGAAGGCAGCGTAGAACACAAGACTACAAACGTCCTTAAACAAATGTTAGTATTTATTTTATCATATTTTACACAAAAGGGAAAATTGCACATGTACCTTATCACTGGCTAAACGTATCAATATGGCCGCACATCCTTGGACCACTCTAAGACTCAAAACTGCAAAACTTATTACATAAACAATAAGATGCACAACAAATGAATGGCCCTCTGGAGCGTTTACCTCGATGGACACTACTAGCCACGTAGCCATACACAGAATTGATGGATTCTAATTTCCAGGAGTTGATTGAGAGCCCGAGATCTCAAACCCCCCAATGATTTGGCCTTTCTCCTTAGTGAAAACTTTAATACTTAATGTTTTCCTTATCTATGATTGTCAAGTAGTTTCCCCCCCGCTGTTCAGACGGATCTAAAACTTGTTTTGAGCAATAAAAAGTGTTTATTGGTTTTAGGTTATTAGCTTCCTGCTGGTTTTCCTTATTACTAGTTTAGGGATTAGAACTCTTTTTATTGCTGAATCTTCTTGATCGAGAGGTCAGAAGGTGAGGTGCTGAACAAAAGTCTCATCATGATCCAGAACGGAAGTCAAACCAGCAGGACCCCTTGGAGGTCAGTCTGGCTGACCCAATGCCGTCACCGTGCCCTCCCTACAAGTCATTATTTTATGAGATTGATATGTTCCAGTAATTGTACACATTAGCCTCTAATCGTATGACCTCTTGTTCTTGTATTTATCTTATTGGAAGATACATCCTTTCCAAATCCTTAATCCATATCTCAAGCCAAACACAAAGACGCACCGTATGGCTCGCACAACAGGATTTTGTTTGTTTGTGTAATAAATCATTAGCAACAACTTCAATATTTGAAGGAAGAAAATGCAATATAGCTTGAAACTTACCATTAAACTTAGTATTTTCAGGTAGGCTTCAATGCACCCCAAGGAGCGGGACAGGATCTGCCATGTTGTCTTGAAGGGAGTCTGACCACTTTCATCCAGTCTAGGAGACATTTTCCGACGTCCTCATGGGCAGATTCTTTTCCACCTGTGGACATCTAATTGGGGAGGTGGAGAAAAGTAGCTCTTCTTCTAGCCCCTGAAACTATGAAGGAAATTAATTCCATGTAGATTTAAAGCTTAAAATGAACTTTAAACCGTGATCTTATTGCCCATTAAGGTCATAAAGTCTTTGCTAATCCCTGGTTCCCTTTTGGATCACCATCTTGTTTTGGTGAAGGGTCTTGTGTACATCAATGAAGCTGTGAACTATATCATGTAGAGTCACCCAAGATGGGCAGGTAATAGCAGAGAGGTCAGACAAATTGTGGTCAACTTTAGAAGGAACTGGCAACCCATTTCAATATTTTTGTCAAGATAACTTTATGGATAAGCACAACAATAGATGTGCCTGGCGTGCTGCGGTCCATAGGGTCGCAGAGAGTCGAACATGACTATCACTAATCACTTTGAATTCAGTCCTATTCAATATAAAATAATAATGAGACACATCTTAAAAAATAATATTTATTTAATGCATAAGGGCGCTGGTACAGGCCGATATCTCAATACAAATACATTTTTACATCAGACTTGGCTTTGATTAGATTTGCTCTTGCACTAGAGAGCCCTGCCGACCTCCACCACGTCCAGCGTCCAGCACTGCATCCTGGTTACTCCACTGGGCTCTCGCACTCCATTACCTGGGGCTGTTCTTCTGTGACGTCTCTAGCTCGGAAGAGGAGCTCATTTGACTGTATGACCTGTTCCGCGTGCCACGTGGTCGCCGCTCCATACTGTTGATAAAAGTCTGTATCTGCCTGGAACATGACAAGCGCCTGCGCCGTGTGCATCCGCACGTGTTGGGCAAGGCTGCTGGCGTCTAGAAACTTGTCCCCGCAGGAATCGCAGGCGTACAGGATCTGGGTGTTGGGGTCTATTTAGGAAGGAAAGATGGAAACATGACTGTACAAACTCACACGGATGAATAGAGCAAGTGATTTACTGCTGGGCTACAACTTAAGCGAACCCTTAAAGAACATCGAAATAGATTTGAAAAATAATACATTAGGCTTTTAAATTAATAACAAAAAATCCTATTTTCTGCATGTATCCCTTTTCAGTGTCTCTTGTACAAATCTCACCAGTGGCATCAATCAGGTTTCTTTATTCAAGCTTGGAGAGCACAACACGTCTTACATATTGAATTGCATATTATTGCTTTCTTAGCAGGATAGCGTTACATACCCAGGGCTGGCTCTTAGGACCAATAACAAGAAATGGTGAAGACTAAAGGAAGGTCTCCAACCCCCTGTGCTAGTCTTATTGTCACAGAAAAAAACACTTGTGCAAAAATGAGAACTCAATGCAATATGGATGCTTGCTGTGCCATGCATGGGTATAGGGTATAAAGGAGTGAGTTGTGAAAACATAAGATACACGTCTAATAGTTGAGATACAACATATATATCTTGGCTACCACGGCCGGCCACCTCATGCTCGGCCTCCACTCACCTCCCTTTTTCCTTCAAGCCTCAGTTTGTGGCGACCTATTTATAATATTTGGGTTCTGTTGGGTCGTGTGGAAGATGGCAGATGGATCTGAGCTCATATAATGTGGTAGCTTGTGCTGGGCCCTGTGTTATCTCACAAACCACGGGCAGTGCCACGTAACAGAACACGGCTGAGCTGAGACACATGTACATCCTCAGACTCCTTTAAACCTGGGGTTAGTGGATAATGTCCAGCATTAAATCACTTAGTGTGACATCCGGTCAATAAATGACCAGCAGATCCGTCCAAATATAGATAAGATCCTGTCCAAGATCTGACCATCTCAGGGAGACTGACCGTGACTAATTGCAGTGAATCCCTCTGGGAATTTATCACATCATGTCCGATCTTCCCACAATTCCCTGTTCATTTACTCACTGCGTAAGCGGAAATCTGTTCAAGACATCAATCATTTCTTAGAAGCCAAGGAACAGGATAAGGAAGGTTCCTGGGTGTTAGATATATAATATTCCTGGGTATCTATTTACTTTTATATACTTTATTTTAATATTAAGAAGTGCTTATTATAATCTCTGTTTTTACAGACTACATTCATTCAAATAGTCTCTGTATGGGTATGTCCTCTGCAGCTCAAGAAGACACTGACTCTTTAGTACCTGCTGTGCAGTTTCATCCTCTTTCACCAACATTTTGCAACATGCTGCGGAGACATGGTCCCTGATAGGCTAGGATGCTGTGGTGGGCAGACCCATGCAGGGACCATTTGTTTGATTTAGGCAGTAAATAAAATAAAGTATCTCAGTAAATATATACTCAGGGATATTATATACCTGATAACATCCAGGAACCTTCCATATCCCTTTAAATTAAAAGGGTTCATACAGTGACTAGACCTTTAAGTGCACTGCTGACCCTTTAACTCATTGTCTGCCTATAGGACAGCAGAGGATTTCATGGTTAATGTCCGGCACTCACCCGCTTCCTGCACCTGCTTCACAGCCTTGGTGATCTCGGCCTTAAGTGCTTCGGTCTCATCCGCCGTCACGGAGGCCGCCACCGGGACCACTGGGGAGACACGGGCAGGGTTAGGGGGGACGGAGAGGCCGGGGAGGGGTCATGTGCTACATTTACAATATACTCTACTGTACAATTACACTTAAAAAAGAAAGAAACTTTTTATTTTAAATAGAATTATCCAGCTGTGGAATCTGCCATTCTGATTTCTGCTGATCAGCTTCTTGAGGGGGTAGAAGATGTTGACTTAAAAGAGCTACAACTGATAGTGCTTTCATTGGGACTAATGGAAAGCTCATTAGGTCACAAATATACACCATCCTGAAAAAGGTAGCAGACAGAATCTGCTTATAAAAAGAATTACATTGTATCAAATAAATGAGCTAGAAAAGGTTCTGTTTGCTGTAAGAAATGTGAATATTAGAGCATCACAGAGAAGGATCAAGTGCTTGAGCCCTCAGTATAAAATATTCACTAATAAACTGGGGGTAGAAGGAAATTAGCCGGAGCTCTGTATCCGCAATGAGTTGAGGTACCTAGTCTAAAGGGCTTACAATCTAAAATGTCAGCCATTTATAAATGAAGAGTAGTGGTTAGAGCAGAGCGCTGGGGCCGTCTCTCTGGTCTCACCCGTGAGCTCCGTGACTGCTGTCGTGTTTAGATCTTCTGTGGCTAACGTGACCATCTCCTCAGGAGCCACTGTCACAATATTAACCTCATCTTCATCCACCTCTCCGTCCTCCGGCTCCATCATCTTCATCCCGGCCTTGCCCTGGTGCACGGTTCTAACGTGGGAGCGCAGGTTGTCCACGCGATTAAAGCCACGGCCACACTTGTCGCACAGGAAGGGCTTCTCTCCTAAATAAGGAAACATCAGTTCCAAATTGTATAACAAGGGGCTGGTGCCCTACCCAGACATGGCCGGTCCCCTACCCAGACATGGCCGGGCCCCCCATGGGGTGAGCCACTCACCTGTGTGAATGATCACGTGCTTCGTCAGGTCGCCCACATTCACAAACGCTTTGTTGCACACGCTGCACTTGTGCGGGCGGATGTTGTCGTGATGGCGGATGTGATTGGCTAACTGACTGGACTGGACAAACCTGGCAAGAACAGAAAGAGCCCAATGAGTTCTGGGGCGTGATCGGATCACACCTGGGGTGTTATTACAAGTTATAATGCATGTAAAATAGAATATAAACTACATTACAAAAATTAAAGCTGTTAGTTTTTAATCTCTACAAACTGCTTTTGGAACAAAGCCAGGATTTTATTCTATTTATTTAGATATTGACTTGATTGATTGATTTTTTTTTATTTATTTAATTGTATTTAGATAGCCTTGCCACAATATATATATATATATATATATATATATATATATATATATATATATATATATATATATATATATATATATATATATATATATATATACACATGGCACCACGGCCCTCCACTCACTAGCCCTGCCACTAATTATACTGCACTGCAGTCTGGGGAAACTGGGCGGGACATGCAAATGAGGCCACATAATGCACCCTCACTCTGTCAATTCAAACCATTTTAAAAATCTATCCGTTGCTATGCCTAAAACTGTGAAATACAGTAATCATATACTTAAAAGGAGCCATGTTTAAAATGGTTTGGATTGACAGAGTGATGGTGCATTATGTGGCCTCATTTGCATGTCCCGCCCAGTTTTCCCAGACTGCAGTGCATATACTGTATTTCGGAGAAATTTGAGCAGGAAATAAGTTTTTATCAACGTATTTTTAGACATTCAAATAGAATCACTAATGTACTATTCCTTATTTGTACCAATATATATATATATATATATATATATATATATATATATAGTGCCACGGCCCTTCCTTCACGCCACCGTCTCCGTATCACTGACACCCACCTCTTCCCGCAGCGCTCGCACACATACGGCTTCTCGCCTGTGTGCTGCCGGACGTGGGCGATGAGCGAGCTTGCCTGGGTGAACGCTTTCCCACAGATCATGCACAGACACGGCTTCTCCCCTGCGGGAAAGGAATAAAAAAAACACATCGGTATAAACAACTTTTCAGTTTGTCATTAAAAAGTTGACATACAAGATTATTTTTTTTTAGATAAAACAGATGAGGAATCCATCTTGTACTCTGTTACTTCCCCTCCGGAGAGATGGATCATGCAGGTGTTTTTATCTATCAGCGGTAGGACTCTGTATGTGCAGTGTAGTGTCCTAGCCTATCATGAACCATGTCACAGCAGCATGTTGCAGAATGTTGCTGATAGTCACTGATTGGTTAGGATGAGACACTGGACAGCAAGTACAACAGAGTTTGTGCCTTCATGAGCTGCAGAGGGCAGGCCCATACAGGGACTATTTGTTAGATTTTAGGCAGTAAAATAAAATAAACCTCCGCAGACTAAGGTTAGTTACCTGTGTGCGTCCGGACGTGCCGCTGCAGAGCGCCGGGATCTGCGAACTGTCTCTTGCAGTGTACGCACACATACGGCTTCTCACCGCTGTGGATACGTAGGTGGCGCTTTAGGTTTCCTGCAAGATCACATAGGGCTATAGATCATTAAGATGAGAGCCGATATAGCAGACATACAGAGCACACAAACATATAGGACTGGTTCCCATTACATCATTTGAGGTATTAGATAAATGAGCTCGAAAGTTGGGTATTTTAAGCATAAATTCTCTATAAAGGACCTCGCGCTCTCTAACTGTTTCTCTAGGGCGATTCATTAACCCACGGAGAGGGAGATAAAGATACAGAGCATGCCCAGTTGGATAGGTATTTATTCCAACATACTCCAATGGTCATGTTAAAAACAAAATTGCAATTATATTTATTTTAGGATTTATTTTTGCAAATATATTATACAAAAGGACCCGGCGGCTCCTGGGTATCCCATACCTCTGTGTATCTATTTTTTATGTACCTTATTTTATTAAGAATCGTCCGTGTATGGGGCTGTACACGGAGATCTGGTCCCTCCCTGATAGGCTAGGACACTACACTGCACAATAAGCCCTACAGAGTCTGTGTCTGCATACATAGAGTTTATAAGCCTTCGGAATAAAATAAAGTGCTTGTCAGTAAATAGATACACAGGGACATTATAGTAACACCCTGCCGTGTCCCTTTAAGGCGCTGCATGGTCCCGACGCCCCTGGGAGCCCTACGCGTAGCAGAAAAGGAGGTGATGACAATACGTCTTGAGAGCTAACACTATCTGGGACCAAGGCTTTCAGACGGAGCTCTTCCAATCTTGTGATCTAGTGACAGGAAGTGCTCATGTCATTAAAGCTGTGCAGTAAATAGGCATCAAAATAGAAAAGTAGGCCAACCGGAAACAAACCGTGGGATTACCTGAGGTGGTGAACTGCTTGCCGCACTCTCGGCACTTCAGAGGCCCGTCAGCAATGTGGATCTTCAGGTGAGCTTTCAGGTTCCCCTGCTGCAGCCAGAAACACAGAGAATTAGACATACTATGGACACGGCATCCCTAACACGCTGGGATCACGTGTGATAATACAGGTCATGTAGAGAAGGTGTCAAAGGTCAGCGGCCGAGGAGGCCAAAAGCAAAGGTCAGCGGCCGAGGAGGCCAAAAAGCAAAGGTCAGAGGCCAAGGAGGCCAAAAGCAAAGGTCAGAGGCCGAGGAGGCCAAAAGCAAAGGTCAGCGGCCGAGGAGGCCAAAAGCAAAGGTGAGCGGCCGAGGAGGCCAAAAAGCAAAGGTCAGCGGCCGAGGAGGCCAAAAGCAAAGGTCAGCGGCAAGGAGGCGTCAGGATGGGAGCAAAATAACAGGAAACAAGAAATGTTATATTATATATATATATATATATATATATATATATATATATATATATATATATATATATATATATATATATATATATATATATATACATATACATACACACACACACACAATCAACCCTATACGATACACCTATTAACTCTACTCATCCCATATACAGTTAAGGCCTTATACACAGACTGTTGAGGATTTCTGATTTAGGGTGTTTAAACTTCCTATGATGTATATAAAACGAAAATTACCAACAAAGCATCACAGAAACAGATAAACAAGGTGTTTATTCCCACGTCCTCGCAATTTAAAGGGACAGAATGTTAATTGTATTTTATTATCTGATCACATTGAGCGGAATGGGAATACAGGCACAATCAGACCTCTAAGAGGAGGAGGAAAAAACAGAATGTAATTTACTTTCTATATACTATAGACCGAAAAATCATTTTAAATGCAAGATAGAAAGGTTTGAGTACAGTGGCCCTTTTACGAGAATCAGGTTACCCACTCAGTTGGTGCACGTGCCGCCTCCTCACCGGCCAGCACGGATACATAGAACATGTCACCGATCAGGTGCCGCCTCCTCACCGGTCAGCACGGATACATAGAACATGTCACCGATCAGGTGCCGCCTCCTCACCGGCCAGCACGGATACATAGAACATGTCACCGATCAGGTGCCCGCCTCCTCACCGGCCAGCACAGATACATAGAACATGTCACAGATCAGGTGCCGCCTCCTCACCGGCCAGCACGGATACATAGAACATGTCACCGATCAGGTGCCGCCTCCTCACCGGCCAGCACGGATACATAGAACATGTCACCGATCAGGTGCCGCCTCCTCACCGGCCAGCACAGATACATAGAACATGTCACCGATCAGGTTCCGCCTCCTCACCGGCCAGCACGGATACATAGAACATGTCACCGATCAGGTTCCGCCTCCTCACCGGTCAGCACGGATACATAGAACATGTCACCGATCAGGTGCCGCCTCCTCACCGGCCAGCACGGATACATAGAACATGTCACCGATCAGGTGCCGCCTCCTCACCGGCCAGCACGGATACACAGAACATGTCACCGATCAGGTGCCGCCTCCTCACCGGCCAGCACGGATACATAGAACATGTCACCGATCAGGTTCCGCCTCCTCACCGGCCAGCACGGATACATAGAACATGTCACCGATCAGGTTCCGCCTCCTCACCGGCCAGCACGGATACATAGAACATGTCACCGATCAGGTGCCGCCTCCTCACCGGCCAGCACGGATACATAGAACATGTCACCGATCAGGTGCCGCCTCCTCACCAGCCAGCACGGATACATAGAACATGTCACCGATCAGGTGCCGCCTCCTCACCGGCCAGCACGGATACATAGAACATGTCACCGATCAGGTGCCCGCCTCCTCACCGGTCAGCACGGATACATAGAACATGTCACCGATCAGGTGCCCGCCTCCTCACCGGCCAGCACGGATACATAGAACATGTCACCGATCAGGTGCCGCCTCCTCACCGGCCAGCACGGATACATAGAACATGTCACCGATCAGGTGCCGCCTCCTCACCAGCCAGCACGGATACATAGAACATGTCACCGATCAGGTGCCGCCTCCTCACCGGCCAGCACGGATACATTGAACATGTCACTGATCAGGTGATGCCTCCTCACTGGCCAGCACGGATACATTGAACATGTCACTGATCAGGTTTCCTGAAGCTGCCTGCAGACATTGGGTGGTTTTGTTTTGTAAATTAGTTGCAAATAAGATTTTATTAGGATGCTATAAATAGGAGCGTTTTCTTCTATAGGATAAAGCCAAATGCACACCCGCAGTGTAATACACTAATCATTACTACAATGTATAACCACAATATCAAAGATTAGACTACAAGCCTCTAGTTGAGCTGACTGTCTCCACCCTGATAAAGTCATCGAGAAGGAAGAGGGGGGGGGGGGGGGATGAGGCAGGTCTGAAGGATTTTAGGAATAATCTGATTATGAGGTCGAACAATCATTCATAGGTGGCCCCCAAAATAATTGCTCATTACCAAGAGAAGCCTCCAGCCAATGGATTTACATTCAGCATTGAATATTGCTTTTTTTTAAATCATTCAGTATGAGTTTTATTAATGCGCAATTAAAACATCTAGAAAATAACAGAAAAAATCTTCTGGAACTCACTAAATTACAAAGAAAACCCAGAAAATTAGAAACCAGATACAGCTCATCCATGGCTCAGGGAATGACCCCAGAAGTGCGGACCACCCAAGTCCTCCTAGCATATGTTACGCAAAAAGCTTTATTGTGATGAAGAGTGTGCCCCCTACCTTACAGAGGCCAGTGACTCCTACAGAGGGCGCCACATATATGCCCAGCTGCTCCTGGGATGAGCAGCCAAGACACCATCACATAGAATAGTTGTCGTAATTGCGATTTGTCAATAACGCTATATTAAAAGCTTCAAATTTTATTGACGTAATTTTTTGACACGTAAGTCGCTAGTATTAAATAAGATTCATGGCGCTACGATCTGGCCCGATAAATGTCAGTGGGCCAGGGCAGAGGTGCAATACCTGGGACACCGGGTGGGTACTGGGCTTATTAGACCTGAGCCTGCCAAGATTCAGGAGATTGCTACCTGGCCCACGCCCAAACAAAAAAAAGTTGGTAATGGCTCTCCTAGGCATGGCAGGGTAGTATCAAAAATGTGTTCCTTCCTACAGCCAAGACACTGACCGATCTCACTTGGAAGAAAATGCCCTGTGTTGTCGAATAGGCTCCTGCCTGTGACGTTGCCTTCAGGGAGCTACAAGATGCCCGACCATGCTTCACCAAGCTTCTTGCACCGTACTACATCAACCCGTCCATTCATTGTCCATACAGAGACGCCACCGCCTAGATGCCAAGAGCAGTTCTGAGTCGGGGATTCACCTATCGCGTACCCGAGTTTCAGGCGTGTGACCAGTGAAAAATAGTCTGAATGTGGTCTGGGCTTTGTAAAATCTCCATTCTTATTTGTATGGACGATCTATTCTGGTGATCACGATCACACCCGTTGCCTTGGCGCAACAAACTAGCAGGGGACAATGGCCGATTGTGCTGGAGCCTTGCCCTCCAGGCTTAAGTTTCCATCATCCAGCATCGTAGGGGCAGCTCTCACCAGAATGCCGATGGGTTTCCCAAGTAGGAACCAGCTCATCAGGGACAATCCAGGAAGATTAACTGGAGGGGAAGAGTGAGAAGACTGGCTGGATGTCCTCCAATAGAGTCCTCACCGCACCTGTAATCGCTATTAAAGACTATATTCAGGAGATACCGTGTATTTTGAGTTTACCTTAAGTTTATATGTATGTTTGTTGTGAAAGATATCTTTACTGTTATTTTGGTGTGTTAATATATGGTGAGGGGCTCATAAAGAAATGTGGGGTTACCATTTGGCCAGCTTCGGTAGCCCTGGCCCAATCCCAACATTGTGGCTTCAGCGCTAACACAACACGAACCTGCACAGCATCTTAGCTCCATAGACTGTATAGGCCATCTAGATGCGCCAATTGAGACATCGTACCTTTACTATGACAGTTCATTCATAAAGTTAAGAATGGAGACCAAAGTCCTGGTTAAGAAGTATAGCGACTTCTAATCTCCTTAGCCCCCCTATATATCAAATAAAGGTTGTATGACCCAGGGCAGGGTGGGCTGCACTTACCCAAGCCATAACTGAGACATTAACCCCTTCAATACGCGGCATAGTTTGGTGAGATGAGCCAGTCACGTCCTTACGATACTAGGGTAGAAGACTGGCCGGCACTAAACTTGGAGCTTCCTTCCCGAAGCCTTTACTTGGGTCAGGTAACAACCATCACTGGTGCTAAATGGCTCAATGGACCAATCCAATCAGTGCCTACCAGTGATGATTCTTATTACCCCAAGGTTAGAAAAGGAGGAAACACAAAATTATGCAAACCTTGACATCCGAAGCGTCACTGGATTCCTTCACTGCCTTTGTCCCTACCAGTTCCACTAAAGGACGTTTCCCCATTTACCAACCAACAATGCTGGGCAAGGTAAGTCTATAATCCACAGTAAGTTACTTTGTTATACAATCTCATCCCCTTGTATACGGTCTCCTGCCCTCAGACTAATGAATTGTAATATTTTTTTAAAGCAGCGTAAGCGATAATAATGTGCGCCCCCCTCGTTCACATCGCAAGACTCACTCGGACCACGTAAACATACACCCATTAACTCTTTTTATCCCTCTTTGTTCCTGAGGACCAGCAGAACCACCGATTCAGGGGACTCAGGGCCTTTAAAAGGGTCACTGTAGTACAACAATTCCTATGATGCATTTAAAAGAACACGTCTCGTACATTGCCAACATCAAATAAATTAAATCAATTTGACAAAATTACCAATAAAGCAACACAGAAGCAGATAAACAAGATGTCCGATTTCCCCTTTAATGGAACCAGGTTACCCAATCCGTTGGAGTACGTGCCGCCTCCTCACATAGAACAGGTCACTGATCACCCCTTATCAGGTTCCCTGCAGCTGCCTGTAGACATTGGGCGACTTTGTTTTGTAAATTAGTTACAATTATTAGGATGCTATAAATAGGAGCGCGTTTTGTTTGCATCCTTGAGCTCATAACCATTCGCTTGTTTGTATGGAGCGCCCTCTATAGGATGTTCTGATATAAATACACGATGAGGTACATGGTATAATTATGCATTTAAAAATAAAAAATGTAATGATTTATACAAGCAATATTCAATATTACAATCACTTTCAAAACATTAAACTATCAGCTTCCAGTTGAGTTACCTCCACCCTGATAACGTCATCAAGGGGGAAAGAGTTGGTTTGGCTGAGAACGAGGGTTTAAAGAACAATCTGATTATAAAGGCCAAACAATCAATCATTCACAGGTGGCGCCAAACTCAATTGCTCATAGCAACGAGAAACCACTCTAACACAAGAAGCCTCCAACCAATGGATGTACATTTTGTGCATGAAAATTTAGCACGGTCTGCTAGACAAAGCCTCCTTATCCACTGAGCGCATAGTGAGTAAAGACCAGCGGCAGCGGAGGAGGAGTATGTGGGTGGGATTTCTAGCTTGTGTATAATCCATTCTTAGCTTTGCCCAAAGCTGTGTAATACAGCAGGCATATGCTTAAAAGGAAGCCATTGTGAGCACTTTTGCATGTCCTGCCCAGATTCCCAGAATGCAGTGTGAAAACTGTATTTCTCGGAATTCTGAGCTGGAAAAAAAAATGTTCAACTTATTTAAGATGTTCAAATGTGAACACAAATTTACTATTTATTTACTATCACATATTATAATTGTCAAACTGCGATTCATCGTTACGCTCTGCACTGAATCGCAGTTTGACAGTGATCAGATTGCGCATGTGCATTGCGCGACGCAAACATGCTCATTGCGCTGCACCTAAGTGGGGGGAAGAGACACAGAAGGAGAGGGGCGAGGGAGGGGGGAAGAGACACAGACAGATGGGGGGGGGGGGGGGGAAGAGACCCAGAAGGAGGGGGGGGGGAGAGACCCAGAAGGAGGGGGGGGGGGGAGAGACCCAGAAGGAGGGGGGAAAGAGACCCAGAAGGAGGGGGGAAAGAGACCCAGAAGGAGGGGGGAAAGAGACCCAGAAGGAGGGGGGAAAGAGACCCAGAAGGAGGGGGGAAAGAGACCCAGAAGGAGGGGGGAAAGAGACCCAGAAGGAGGGGGGAAAGAGACCCAGAAGGAGGGGGGAAAGAGACCCAGAAGGAGGGGGGAAAGAGACCCAGAAGGAGGGGGGAAAGAGACCCAGATGGAGAGGAGGGGAGAGACACAGGGGAGGGAGCGGTGGGGGAAAGAAACACAGGGGAGGGAGCGGTGGGGGAAAGAGACACAGGGGAGGGAGCGGTGGGGGAAAGAGACACAGGGGAGGGAGCGGTGGGGGAAAGAGACACAGGGGAGGGAGCGGTGGGGGAAGAGACACAGGAGGGGGGAAGAGACACAGGAGGGGGGAAGACACAGGGGAGGGAGCGGTGGGGGGAGATACACAGGGGAGGGAAATGGGGATGAGGAAAGAGACACAGGGGAGGGGGAAAGACACAGGAGGGAGTGGAGGGGGAAAGACACAGGAGGGAGTGGAGGGGGAGATACACAGTGGAGGGAAATGGGGATGGGGAAAGAGACACAGGGGAGGGGGAAAGACACAGACTGGAGAGAGACACAGGGGAGGGAGAGGTGGGGGAAAGAGACACAGGAGGGGGGAAAGACACAGGGGAGGGAAATGGGGATGAGGAAAGAGACACAGGGGAGGAAGAGGTGGGGGGGAGACACAGGAGGGAGATACACAGAGGAGGGAAATGGGGATTGGGAAAGAGACACAGGGGAGGGGGGGAAAGACACAGGGGAGGGGGGAAAGACACAGGGGAGGGGGGAAAGACACAGGGGAGGGGGGGAAAGACACAGGGGAGGGGGGAAAGACACAGGGGAGGGGGGAAAGACAGAGGGGAGGGGGGAAAGACAGAGGGGAGGGGGGAAAGACAGAGGGGAGGGGGGAAAGACAGAGGGGAGGGGGGAAAGACAGAGGGGAGGGGGGAAAGACACAGGGGAGGGGGGAAAGACACAGGGGAGGGGGGAAAGACACAGGGGAGGGGGGAAAGACACAGGGGAGGGGGGAAAGACACAGGGGAGGGGGGAAAGACACAGGGGAGGGGGGAAAGACACAGGGGAGGGGGGAAAGACACAGGGGAGGGGGGAAGACACAGGGGAGGGGGGAAAGACACAGGGGAGGGGGAAAGACACAGGGGAGGGGGAAAGACACAGGGGAGGGGGAAAGACACAGGGGAGGGGGAAAGACACAGGGGAGGGGGGAAAGACACAGGCTGGAGAGAAACACAGGGGAGGGAAATGGGGATGGGGAAAGAGACAGAGGGGAGGGGGAAAGACACAGGAGGGAAAGAGACACAGGGGAGGGGTAAAAACAAGGGGGGGGAGACACAAGGGAGGGAGAGGAGGGGATAAATGAGACACAGGGGAGGAAGTAGACAGGGGGAGAGGCTCATCGCGAGGCCAGTAAAGTAGAGGGGGAGAGGCTCCCATTGTGTGGCAAACAGCATTACCAGGCTTCACTTTTTATTGCCGTCATTTTTTGACGGGCAAGTCGCTAGTATACAAATAGTAAAAAAAAAAAAAAATTGTAAGAACTAGTCCAGTAATCCCGCAATTTCCGGAAAACTTTTGAATAAAAAAGGATAAAAAAATTTAATACAAAGGATTTCTGGCCCACTATATTAATGTCTTATAGCTCACACACATTCCACTTACCTCGCCCCCCCCCCCCTTCTATTGCGGTTTTTGTAAGCTACATGCTCTGCTGAAATGTATTGCTCTTTATTTCACTCTGCTGTGTTCTTATCTACAACCTGATCTATAGACATACTGACCTATCAGGACATTATTCACAATGCTGGGCTGTTTCTCACTTAACTCTGGCCAATGAATTTTGTTTTTCCAATTTTATTCTCTTCTTTTTCGGTTTACTGTTTTTAGTTCATACTTGTATCAGTATCGCTTTTTGACTTGATAAAGAGGCATTATCTCTCGAAAGCTCGTCGCTCTATTCTGAATACGTTTGTCCAATAAAAAAGGTATCACTATTCACTGCAATACTGGACATTCATGACTAATATATATATATAATTCAGTATGATTTTTATTAATGATCAATACCCAATTAAAACATTTAGCTCCCAAGTTTAGAATCATATAAATCGACTAAAACAGAAACTACTGGAACTCGCTCAATTACAAACAGAATGAGCTGAACTGCTCATGAATTGGGGATTTCTCCCAGAAGCACTTGCTTGCACCCCGGGTGGGCGATGGGCCTATGTGCAGTCTACATGTACCAGGCCCAGGAGGCTCCCTGATAATATTAGCATCCTGGGCCTGGTGCCTTTGTTGATTAGTGGACAAAGGGGGTGGAGGTTTAAGTTGGGCATGTGGATGTGTTTGTTTCCGGTCTGTTCAGTCCCCGATAAAACTGGTAGGAGTTCCAGAGCGGGTCCCGTATTGCGACAATACCAAGGGGCTTTGTAAACGTAGTCACTAAATTCAAGCGACCCTCTAACATAAATATTTCATTTGGATTGATAGTGAAGAGAAGCAAATTTAACAATAGACAACAAAATTAGGGAAGATCTAGATCAGCCCTACAGAAGTATCAGCCCTACAACCGCAATAACAGAGATAAAGGCAAGCAGAGCTCCATGCCCAGATGGACCAACACATTAGGATTACAAACGTTTCTCACACATACTTGCACATTGCTTACTTAGAACGGGTTTAAACCAGAAAGGACCATCCACTGTCCAGTCAACTCATTGAGCTACTAGGTTGAACACAATATTCCCTGATCTACAGGAAAAAAGTATTTGATCCCCTGCTGATTTTGAGCGTTTGTCCACTGACAAAGAAATGACTAGTCTATAATTTTAATGGTCGGTGTATTTTAACAGCGAGAGACAGAATAATAATAATTAAAAAAAAAGAAGAAATATGCATGTCAAAAAAAGTAATAAATTGATTTGCAGGTCAATGAGGGAAATAAGTATTTGACCCCTTCGTCTTAGTACTTGTTGGCAATCACAGAGGTCAGACGTTTCTTGTAGTTGGCCACCAGGTGTGCACACATCTCAGGAGGGATTTTGCCCTCTTTGTAGATCCTCTCCAAGTCATTAAGGTTTCGAGGCCGGTTTTTGGCAACTCGGACGTTTGGCTCCCTCCACAGACTTTCTATGGGATTAAGGTCTGGAGACTATCTAGGCCTCTCCAGGACCTTAATGTGCTTCTTCTTGAGCCACTCCTTTGTTGCCTTGGCTGTGTGTTTAGGGTCATTGTCAATCCACGACCCATTTTTAATGCCCTGGCTGGGGGAAGAAGGTTCTCACCCAAGAATTTGACAGTACATGGCCCCGTCCATTGTCCCTTTGATGCGGTGCAGTTGTCCTGTCCCCTTAGCAGAAAAACACCCCCAAAGCATAATGTTTCCACCTCCATGTTTGACGGTGGGGATGGTGCTCTTGGGGTTATAGGCAGCATTCCTCCTCGAGTTGAGTTGATGCCAAAGAGCTCGATTTTGGTCTCATCTGACCACAACACTTTCACCCAGTTCTCCTCTGAATCATTCAGATGTTCATTGGCAATCTTCAGACGGGGCTACATGGGCTTTCTTGAGCAGGGGGGCCTTGCGGGCGCTGCAGGATTTCAGTCCTTCACGACGTAGTGCGTTACCAATTGTTTTCTTGGTGACTATGGTCCCAGCTGCCTTGAGATCATTAACAAGATTCTCCTGTGTAGTTCTGGGTGGATTCCTCACCGTTCTCATGATCATTGAGACTCCAAAAGGTGAGATCTTGCACGGAGCACCAGACCGAGGGAGACTGACAGTTATTTTGTGTTTCTTCCATTTGCGAAAAATCGCACCAACTGTTGTCACCTTCTCACCAAGCTGCTTGGCGATGGTCTGGTAGCCCATTCCAGCCTTGTGTAGGTCTACAATCTTGCCCCTGACATCATTGGACAGCTTTTTGGTCTTGGCCATGGTGGAGAGTTTGTAATCTGATTAATTGCTTCTGTGGACAGGTGTCTTTGATACAGGAAACAAGCTAAGATTAGGAGCACTCCCTTTAAGATATAACCTGTATAAAAGACACCTGGGAGCCAGAAATCTCGCTGATTGATAGGGGATCAAATACTTATTTCCCTCACTGACCTGCAAATCAATTTATAACTTTTTATGTGAGTTTTTCTTTTTTTGTTGTTATTCTGTCTCTCACTGTTAAAATACATAGATTATGAAAATTATAGACTGGTCATTTCTTTGTCAGTGGACAAACACTCAAAATCAGCAGGGGGTCAAATACTTTTTTCCCTCACTGTAAGTAAACCCAGATTATGTAGGATTTGTACCAACAAGGCAAGTATCGGATAATACTAGAATATGCATAGACCTTATTTGATTGGCTTATATGACATTATTATCAGATGATGCAGAAATGGCCTTTCAATTTGAGACTCTCAAGTCCTTTATTAAAGGACATTCATTGCTTAATTCTATCACAGCAATCTTCACAAAACACAACGCGTCACTTCACCTTCCGAGTTCCTCCACGGTATACACTCCGTAAATCGCACAAGGCAGGGCTTTCCCCTGTCCCCACTACTGTTCGTTGGGCTTTAAAGTTAACAACGATAAAACATTATGTCATTTCACTTCAGATCAGAAAAGGTGGGCAGATCTAGAGAATGCCCATCCCATTACATCTGGTTGCCAAAGAACCATAGACCATACTGTGATGGCCAACTATTCCTCCTCAATTTAATGTAAATTACTTACACCATAGACCAAAAATACTTT
This sequence comes from Discoglossus pictus, assembly GCA_027410445.1. Taxonomy (NCBI): domain Eukaryota; kingdom Metazoa; phylum Chordata; class Amphibia; order Anura; family Alytidae; genus Discoglossus; species Discoglossus pictus. The sequence continues at coordinate 206,284 of JAPZIH010000774.1, forward strand.
TAAATGCAAGATAGAAATGTTTGGAGTGCAGTGGCCCTTTAAGGGAAGGTTACCTAATTTGTTGGTGCACCTGCCATCTCCTCACGGACACATAGGCCAGGTCACCGATCGCCCCTCATCAGGTTCCCTGCAGCTGTCTATAGTCATTGGGTGAGTTTGTTTTGTAAATTAGTTGCAAATAATATAAATAGGAGAGCGTTCTATTGATAGCAAATGAGCCCGTAACCATTAGTGTGTTTGTACTGAGCGCCCTCTATAGGACGTTGTGATATAAATACACGGATAAACCCAAATAGACACCAGTTCGTGTTATACACCAACATAATACACTGACTGTCTCCACCCTGATAATGTCATCAAGGGGCAAGAGGTTTTTTTGGAAGAGTCTAAAAAGGTTTTAAGAACAATCTGATTATAGAGGCCAAACAATAACTCACAGGTGCCCCCCCCCCCCCCCCCAAAAAAAACAACTGCTCATAGCCAAGAGAAACCACATGAAAACAAAAAGAGTCTCCAGCCAATGGAGAGCATTGTGTTGATATAATTTTGTACATGAAAATTTAGCGCTTGGCGAGTAAAAACATTAACATTAAAATGAACTGACGCGGTACAAGGAAATATGTCATGGGTTCCCAGCTCTGCGTCATACCGATGTGGACATTTTCTAACATACAGGTGCCATAAGCTTATGAATCAATAATAGTAATAAAAACATGAACAAAGAGTAAAACAAATCATTTCTAGGAAAAATAAGCTGACCGGTTATCATTATCCCTTATATGAAATGCACGAACACACGCCGCGCCGACTTCATAACGTCCCTCTAGCTCACCCTGTCCCATCTGATTACCGCCCCCCTTCCTTTCCTCGTCCACCCGAAATGTTACTGCTACGAATATTTATTTCTGTTTGAAACTGTTTATTTGTGAAAAACTAATAACACGTAAAACTAGAAAACAATCGATTAAAAAAAAAACATCTAGTTTCCGTGAGGGCATTACAGTGGTCCTTTGAGCCTCTGGGATATAGAAGACACAATAAAGAACATGTATACATAAGTGTGAGGCTAAAGGCATGTCTTGCACATTTTACGTCTTGTTCTTCTTACTGTAAATACATTTGGGGCATCTTAACATCCAAATCTATGATATCACCAAATTTTAAAGGGATACAGAAGGCTTCTTTATTTTTTACTAGGTATGTATAGATTTACTTTATTTTATTAAGAAACAATTAAAAGTTCTGTTTTTTTCTGCCTAAAGTCAAACAAATAGTCCCTGTATGGGTCTGCCCACTGCAGCATATGCAGACACAGACTATGCTGTACTTCCTCTGCTGTGTCTCATACTAGCTAATTAGTGACCATCTCTCAAAACATTATGTAATATACTGCTGAGACGCTCCGTGATAGGCTAGGACACTACACTGCACATGCAACACTACAGAGTCTGTGTCTACATTCGCCGCAGAGTGTAGACCCATACAGGGACTATTTGTCGGATTTAAGCAGTAAAAACATAGCTTTTAATTGCTTCTTAAGAAAACAAAGTACATAAAAGAAAATTGATCTTATAATATAAAGAACAGTTTGTCTGTAACCCTGGGCGGGGCCATGATGCCATTGAGGGGCTGGCCGTGACCAGGAAGACCCTCACCAGGGGGCACAGAGGGGCAACAGGGGCACGGACCATCATATATCTACACTCCACATGAAATCCAATCATACCGTCATTTATAAAGGGCAGTTTTCTAATATATAAAAAAAAAAATATATATATAAAATAAATAGTACATATGTGTTCACAATTCAATGTCTAAAGAAAGTAAAAAAAAAAAAAAACTCAGAATTCCAAGAAATACAGTTATTACACTGCATTCTGGGAAGTTGAACTGGGACATGCAAATGTGCCCACAAATGCCTCGCTCTTCAATCCTTAGCCATTTTCAAACATGGATTCCTTAAGCTTATGCATGCTGTATTTCACAGCTTTAATACAAATCCAAGGTTGGATTTTACACAAGCTGAGAATCCTATCCATGTACAGCTGTTTCAAGCTTACTGGCTATCATCCGCATGGAGCAGGATCTCAGCGGGTTTATCACTTTTATGTGTCCAAATTAAAACCTACGATCAACGGTTTGCTCAAACCCATCACAAACCAAACGTTTTTTCCTAATGTGCTTTAGGGCTCTTGGACTTGTCAGTGATACTTAAGGCCACAAGCAGAGGGAACACAAACAGAACACAGGTAGGTTGTGAAAACGTAATCTATATCGGACCAACCTGTGATTAAAGGGGTATACATCCCAGGTAATTAAAGGCACCTGTATCTATAAACTACCGACTATGTACACACACACACACACACACACACACACACACACACACTATAACAAAGTTAATTGCAGGTACATTAATTACCATTTTAGATGCAGAGCATCAGCATTCTGCTGGAAACATTGTAAATGAATGTCCCTGATAGGCTAGTACACTGCCCTGTACATGAAGCCCTCAGACATCTGCCTCCAGAACTAATTGGCAGTGTGTTCTTGGGAAAAATACGCTAATGAGTAATTAGCAACACACAGATTTTAGCATAAATTAATTTATAATAAATGCTGACTGAAAAGACTACAGAAATAGTCATACACCCCCAGACACCCCCCACCTTCTCCTCAGACAGACTCACCCACTCACCTGGTTGAACTTCTTGTCGCAATAAGGGCACTTGTGTTCCTTGTTGGTGTCGTGGGTCTCCAGGTGGCGCATCTTGGAAGTTGGGTCAGAAAAAGGGCGGCCGCAGTACTCACACTGATAGGGTTTCTCTCCGCTGTGGACCAGCTGGTGCCTCTTAAGGTTGCCTGAGGTGGTGAAGAGCTTGCCGCAGTCCTCACAGCGGTATCTGGTCTCCCCCGTGTGGCGCTTCTTGTGCAGATTTAGGAGACTGATCAGACGGTAGCTCTTCCCACACTCCTCACAGCTATATGGCTTCAAGGGGCTGCAGAGAGAATGAATGGAAACTTTGAGAACTTCAGCCACATGGCAGATAGCACAGCTTTCCCCTGGACTCAGGTTACACCACACTGACCAATTAACCCATAGCTTTCTTGTTGTAGGTCAGTACCAGTATTCCATGCCTGCACAGATAGATGTAATAAGAGTTACATTTTTGGTTTGCCCCACCTCCTCCTCCCCCTGAGCTGGTCTGCATAGCTCAAATTCCAGAGAGGCAAGAGAGCAGGAACCTGAATTGTCTGCCAGGAAGAAAAAATAAACCCACAAACAAGTTCTGTTCAAGTTCCAGTCACGGTACACTTTAACTAAAGAAGCACGTGAGCACGTCACAAACTGCACTGTTTCAGAAATACTGCCACCCTTGGCCCGAAAGCCAATGACCACCCCTTCTCAAAGTGCGACAAAGTGCGATCCATGACAGCGATGATGGATATGTTTACAGAATGCCTACATGTCACCTTATCTACCCACCATGCCAGCTCATGACACATGTGGTATTTCATTGGCTACACGCTGCTGATGTCAAAGTAAGTGTTGGTCATAAATGTATGTGTATTATATACATATATATATTTTTTTTTTTTGTTGCCTTTTTTATGCAATTAAACTGCTGTGGAATTTGTCAGTTTGGTTTCTACAGATCAACTACGTGAGGTGGGAGGAGACTTTGAATGCACAGAAAGTTTCTGCACAATAAGAATGTGGCATCTGAAACTACCAGGGTTTTCATATGAAGAAAAGTAAAGTTAATTAGTTCACAAGCACACTCACACGCCCTTCTGTGAAAGTAACAGACTGCGCCACTTCTCAACCAACTTGGTTACCTGTGAGTCTTCTCGTGAGCCTTGCAGGCGGCCGGGTCAGAGAAGGCCTTGTTACAGACTTGGCAGGAGAATGGCTTCTCTCCGGTGTGGATGCGGATGTGCCTTGTGAAGTTTCCAGTGTGTGTGAATATCTTTCCACAGTACTGGAGAGGAAAGATCCACAATCAGTTATTATGAAAGAGCATTTCACCAACACGCCGCACTCATTACTGATAGGGACAGGGGAATAATAAAATGTGTCTCACTGGAAGGGCCACTCTACACTAATAGTTATATTAGACCCAATGGGGGGGGGGGGGGGATTGGAAAGAGAAGACCCATCGGGGGGGAGGGAGGGAGGATTGGAAAGAGAAGACCCATCGGGGGGGAGGGAGGGAGGATTGGAAAGAGAGGACCCATCGGGGGAGGGAGGGAAAGAGAAGACCCATCGGGGGGGAGGGAGGGAAAGAGAAGACCCATCGGGGGGGAGGGAGGGAAAGAGAAGACCCATCGAGGGGGAGGGAGGGAAAGAGAAGACCCATCGGGGGGGAGGGAGGGAAAGAGAAGACCCATCGGGGGGGAGGGAGGGAAAGAGAAGACCCATCGGGGGGGAGGGAGGGAAAGAGAAGACCCATCGGGGGGGAGGGAGGGAAAGAGAAGACCCATCGGGGGGGAGGGAGGGAAAGAGAAGACCCATCGGGGGGGAGGGAGGGAAAGAGAAGACCCATCGGGGGGGAGGGAGGGAAAGAGAAGACCCATCGGGGGGGAGGGAGGGAAAGAGAAGACCCATCGGGGGGGAGGGAGGGAAAGAGAAGACCCATCGGGGGGGAGGGAGGGAAAGAGAAGACCCATCGGGGGGGAGGGAGGGAAAGAGAAGACCCATCGGGGGGGAGGGAGGGAAAGAGAAGACCCATCGGGGGGGAGGGAGGGAAAGAGAAGACCCATCGGGGGGGTGGGGAGGGAGGGAAAGAGAAGACCCATCGGGGGGGTGGGGAGGGAGGGAAAGAGAAGACCCATCGGGGGGGTGGGGAGGGAGGGAAAGAGAAGACCCATCGGGGGGGGTGGGGAGGGAGGGAAAGAGAAGACCCATCGGGGGGGAGGGAGGGAAAGAGAAGACCCATCGGGGGGGAGGGAGGGAAAGAGAAGACCCATCGGGAGGGAGGGAAAGAGAAGACCCATCGGGAGGGAGGGAAAGAGAAGACCCATCGGGGGGTGGGGGGGGAGGGAAAGAGAAGACCCATCGAGGGGGAGGGAGGGAAAGAGAAGACCCATCGAGGGGGAGGGAGGGAAAGAGAAGACCCATCGGGGGGAAGGGGGAAGGAAAGAGAAGACCCATCGGGGGGAAGGGGGGAGGAAAGAGAAGACCCATCGGGGGGGGGGGGGGGAGGGAAAGAGAAGACCCATCGGGGGGGAGGGAAAGAGAAGACCCATCGGGGGGGAGGGAAAGAGAAGACCCATTGGGGGGGGGGGGAGGGAAAGAGAAGACCCATCAGGGGGGGAGGGCGGGGGAAAGACCCATCAGGGGTGAGGAGAGGGGGGAAAGAGAGACCCATCAGGGGGGAGGAAAGAGACACGGGGGAGAGGGAGACAGAGACACACGAGGGGGGGAGAGGAGGGGGGGAAATGAGACACAAGGGAGGAAGTAGACAGGGGGAGAGACTCGCAAAAGGCGCTCATTGCGAGGCGCTCATCGCGAGGCTAGTAAAGCAGACAGTGGGAGAGGTGGGGGGGGCGCTTGAAATGAGCACCAAAGGCGCTCATTGAGAGGCCTGTGCTGAGCGCCAAAGGCGCTCATCGCGAGGCCAGTTAAGTAGAGGGGGAGAGGCTTCAATTGTGTGGCAAACAGCATTGCTAGGATTCACTTTTTATGGCCGTAATTTTTTTAAGGGCAAGTCGCTAGTTATAGTAAAATAACTATATCAGCAACACAGTATGAAGACCCCACCAAATGAGGAGTGACTATTAAATAAGAGACTAAACTTTTCCTATATGAAAGTGCTGCTGAATTGATGGAGTATTTCAGTTAGGGGGCGCAAGCTTCCCTAAAGCCTATTTATATTGGGGTGCTCCAACCAAGACACCAGAATCTGCTGTGCAGGACGGTATATGTCACTCTAAATCATACGAGAGAGATAGTAATCCAACATCTTCACTACACATGACTGCGTTCTCCCTCGCCCACCATCATGTACTCACCTCGCATTTGTGAGTTGTGGAGCTGTAGGCTCGTGACTCCGTGCGGTCTCCATAGGCAGCAGCTCCGGAGGATGGCTGCTGAGAGTCATTAGCTGCAGACTCACTTTCATCTAGGCTGTCTCCATTCTCCATCCGGCCGCCATCATCCGTATCCTCCTCATCCTCATCCTCTTCCTCCTCCTCCTCCTCGTGCTCTGGTGGCTGTGGTTCTTTCGATGGCGGCCTCGTGGGCGATATTGCATCGGATGCCCTCTCTTCTACCTGCTCACAGGCAACTTCTTGTTTTTGATGAATTGAGGGCTCAGCTTCTTTACCCTGGACAGCTGGTGCTTCCGCCACCTCCAACATGGCAGCACTATTCTCTCCTGTTGGTGGACACCAGGCCCCATGCTTGACCTCACTCTCTACTTTCGGAATCATTACACTCTTTTCAACAGCTGTAAAAAGCAAAGATTAATAGAAGAGTCACCTCATGCTCAAAATGATCGACACATCAAGTCCTGATATTCACCCTCAACCTTGCACGAACACTAAAACTTCACCAATATGGAGAGACCCTTACTTAAAAAGACTGCTGTAATGCATTTACAAGTAAAGCTTATGTGTTTGTTTGTTGTGTATGAAGTTTAAAAGAAATAAAAAAAAATAATAATATTTTTTTCACGTTTTAAATTGTTTGTTTTCTCTCCAAGCACGCTGCTTTTCTACGCTTCCCTGGGGGGGTGGCCGGCTCTGTCTGCGGGCTGGATCATCATGGAGGTTGGACTATGAGGTCACTGGCTATGCCCTATGACATAATTTCCTCCACCCTATGAAATACATACAGGTAACAGCTATACCATATCCGGCTTGCAGCTCATGCAAAAGCCCCACCCACCCAGGGACACTTCACAAGCCATCAACAGCCCCTCCTCCCCCCCTTTACTGAGCATGTTCAGTCTGAACCAAAATCAGAGTGGTCAGACCTTTTTTTTTTAGTCCATATTACAGGCATACCTGGCCACACCCCCTGATAGGCACAGGTAGGAGGAGACAAGCAGATGTGCTTGAGGGGAAAACTGAGTGGGAAGATCCATATCCAATAGCAAGAAAAAATATTATATATATATATATATATATATATATATATATTTTTTTTTTTTTAAGTTCATATAATAGTCTTTGCCCAACAACCAAACATATGAAGCTTTGCTTGTAAATGCACCACAGTTGTCCTTCAACTAAGGCTGCTTGGGAAATGGTTGTAAAATCAGTTAGCTGTTTCCTAAAAGTGACACAATGGTCCATTTATTGCTGAAATATCTAACACTAATTTGTAATTCATTATAATTCAGCTTGAAACTTGGATATATTAAGCACAAAGAACGTGAAAAGCGTCACCCTCTGCGATTGCGTTTACGTCACTCACTGTAGGGATCGACAAGACACAAAAGCATGCCCAACTGGATAAGTAACAATGAATCAGAGAGGTGTTAAAGTATTATTAATATTATTATCCTCATCTATACATGAACTTGTGGTTTATCCCCTCCATTGTGAGAGATACTTAATCACGTGAGATAAAGTCATTAGGGGCGAGGAAGGATCTGTTCATGCAATTTATGTTTGAAAAGCACCCAAATAAATGTAGTTGGGCGTTTTTATCTCTGAAATAAGAAGGGACCTTTATTGTGTTCAACAAGATGATAATATACAACAAGATTGTGAACATGCCAAAGATGCCCAAGGTTTCTGTCAAAATATATCAGATCAGAGAAAGAGGATAAGTAATGGGACCCTCTGAATAATTAGTTACATTTTATTAAAACTTTACTGAAATAAACAATGAATGTTTATGTCTAGGGCTCCTAAAACAGCCAGGCTCTATCATTTATATCACATTATTATAACCAGCGCCTACTTTTGACGTCAGCAGCGCGTAGCCAATGAAATACGGCACATGTAGTGAGCTGGCTTGGTGGGTATATAAGGGGACGTGTAGATATTCTGAAAACATATCAACCATCGCTGTCATGAGTAAAACGTGCAATTTAATCAGACTTTGAAAAGGGAATGATCATTGGCTTTCGGTCCAAGGGTGGCAGTATTCCTGACAAAGCCCAGTTTGTGACCAGTTCACGTGCTGATGTGGTTAAAGTGCCCCGTGACTGGACAAATGGACCCACTGCAAACAAACAGCATCAAAACTGCGGAGCACCACTAATGTCATCGGTGAACGTTGGCTGTGAAGGTGTGCGAGGGCCAACCAACACGCTACAGTTTAGCAACTCACCGTCCAAAGGAACCAAGGGGCTACAAGACGTGTCTAAAATGACAGGACAGCAAAACCTGTTGTGTATGGGGCCCCGAAGCAAACAGCTGGTCACTGCACCCATGTGACGAGGGGTCATCAGAAAACGGCTTCAATTTGTACAACCGTACTAAAACTGGACTGAAATTGGACAAAGGGTTGCCTTCTCTGACGAGTCACGCTTCCGGTTCCATCGACCGGGAGCAAACACTCTGCAACCATTGTTGGAAGAACACAAGCTGGTGGTGGCAGCGTTATGGTCTGGGGAATGTTTTCTTGGCATTGTCTGGGCCCACTAATACCTCTGGAAGGCACTCTCAACTGACTGGGTTATCTATCCATCCTTGCAGATCAAGTACACCCAGACATGTGACTCTTGCCTGGAGCAGATGTGATCTTCCAACAGGACAATGCAACAGGTCATACGCCCAGAATGTCCAGGAGTGGTTGGAGGAGCACGATGAAGACTTCCAAGTACTTCCCTGGCCTCCAAATTCCCCTGGACTTGAACCCCACAACGCACTCCTCAGTAGCTGTCGGACACACTGCAGTCTGCATGGCTCCAGATACCCGTGCCAACCTCCCAACGTCTTATGGACTTAATACCACGCTATGCTGCACACAGCGGATATTAGCTAGTGGTTATAATAATGTGACTCGACCGTGTAGATAGATAGAAAGATAGATATTTATTATTAAAACACATTTATGAATTGGAAAGACGGTGGAGGAAATTTCAGATGCTAAAATATCACAATGTTTTGTCAAAATGAGCATTAATAAATATACATGATACATTTTTCAATTATGATTTTAGGCTTCTAAAATATAAAAGAGTAACATCATAATTTAATACACATGTTGCAAAATAGTGATTTTATGCCCAGAATATAGAGCCCCAGTGTATATGGTACACACATTATATCTAACTAGCGACTTGCCCGTCAAAAATGACGGCAATAAAAACTGAAGCCTGGCAATGCTGTTTGCCACACAATGTACGCCTCTCCCCCTCTACTTTACTGGCCTTGTGATGAGCCTCTTTGGAGCTCATTGCGAGTCTCTCCCTCTGTCTACTTCCTCCCTCGTGTCTTATTTCCCCCCCTCCTCTCCCGCCCTTGTGTCTCCTTCCGCCTCGTCTACCTCCTTTGCATCTCCTGCCCCCCTGTGTTTTTACCTCCCTCTCCCTCCCGTGTCTCTAAACCCCTCCCCTGTGTCTCTTTCCCCCTTCTCCCTCCCATGCATCTCTTCCCCCCCCCGTGTCTCTCCCAACCCTCCCCTGTGTCTGTTCCCCCCCTGGCCTGTGTCTCTTTCCCCCTCCCCCTGTGTCTGTTCCGGCCTTCCTCGTGTCTCCATTTCCCTCCCTTGTGTATCTTCCCCCCTGCACTCTCTCCCCTGTGTCCCCTCCCCACTCCTCTCACTCCCCTGTGTCTCTTCCCCCTCCTCTCTCTCCCCTGTGTCTCTTCCCCCTCCTTTTTCTGTGCCTCTTCCTCCCCGTCTCTTCCCCCTCACCCTCTGTGTCTCTCCCCACTCTGTGTCTTCCACCCCTCTCCCTCTGTGCCTCTTCCCCCGCCTCTCTCTGTGTGTCTCGCCACTGTGTCTCTTCACCCCTTCCTCTGTTTCTCCCCCCTCTGTGCCTCTTTCCCCCCTCTCTCTGTACCTCTTCCCCCCTTTCCCTCTGTGTCTCTTCCTCCTTCACCCTCTGTATCTCTCCCCCCTGTGTCTCTTCCCCTCTCCCTCTGTGCCTGTTCCCCCCTGGCCTGTGTCTCTTTCCCCCTTTGTCTGTTCCCCTCTTCCCCCCCCCCCATTTCCCTCCCATGTGTATCTTTCCCCTCCTCTACCTCCCCTGTGTCTCTCCCCCCTCCCTCTGTGTCTCTTTCCCACCTATCCCTCTGTGTCTCTCCCCCCTCCCTCTGTGTCTCTTTCCCACCTATCCCTCTGTGTCTCTTCCCCTCTCCCTCTGTGCCTGTTCCCCCCTGGCCTGTGTCTCTTTCCCCCTTTGTCTGTTCCCCTCTTCCCCCCCCCCATTTCCCTCCCATGTGTATCTTCCCCCTCCTCTACCTCCCCTGTGTCTCTCCCCCCTCCCTCTGTGTCTCTCCCCCCTCCCTCTGTGCCTCTTCCCCACTCTCCCTCTGTGCCTCTTCCCCACTCTCCCTCTGTGCCTCTTCCCCACTCTCCCTCTGTGCCTCTTCCCCACTCTCCCTCTGTGCCTCTCCCCCACTCTCCCTCTGTGCCTCTCCCCCACTCTCCCTCTGTGCCTCTCCCCCACTCTCCCTCTGTGCCTCTCCCCCACTCTCCCTCTGTGCCTCTCCCCCACTCTCCCTCTGTGCCTCTCCCCCACTCTCCCTCTGTGCCTCTCCCCCACTCTCCCTCTGTGCCTCTCCCCCACTCTCCCTCTGTGCCTCTCCCCCACTCTCCCTCTGTGCCTCTCCCCCACTCTCCCTCTGTGCCTCTCCCCCACTCTCCCTCTGTGCCTCTCCCCCACTCTCCCTCTGTGCCTCTCCCCCACTCTCCCTCTGTGCCTCTCCCCCACTCTCCCTCTGTGCCTCTCCCCCACTCTCCCTCTGTGCCTCTCCCCCACTCTCCCTCTGTGCCTCTCCCCCACTCTCCCTCTGTGCCTCTCCCCCACTCTCCCTCTGTGCCTCTCCCCCACTCTCCCTCTGTGCCTCTCCCCCACTCTCCCTCTGTGCCTCTCCCCCACTCTCCCTCTGTGCCTCTCCCCCACTCTCCCTCTGTGCCTCTCCCCCACTCTCCCATCTGCTCGCGCCGCGCTCTGCGCAAGCGCGTCTACTGCTGTGCAATGCGCAGTTTATCATTGTCAAACTGCGATTCGTCGCAAGCGTGACGACGAATCGCAGTTTGACAATTATATTATGTGATTATATCGCTTTGGATAAGTCTCTATGAGCTTGCCACATCTTACCACTGGGATTTTTGCCCATTCCTCCTTGCAAAACTGCTCCAGCTCCTTCAAGTTGGATGGTTTGTGCTTGTGAACAGCAATCTTTAAGTCTGACCACAGATTTTCTATTGGATTGAGGTCTGGGCTGTGACTCGGCCATTCCAACACATTTACATGTTTCCCCTTAAACCCCCCAAGTGTTGCTTTAGCCGTGTGTTTGGGGTCATTGTCCTGCTGGAAGGTGACCCTCCGTCCTAGCCTCAAATCACGCACAGAGTGGTACAGGTTTTACCCAAGAATATCCCTGTATTTAGCACCATCCATCTTTCCCTCAACTCTGACCAGTTTCCCAGTCCCATCCCCACAGCATGATGCTGCCACCGCCATGTGTCACTGTGGGGATGGTGCTCTTTGGGTGATGTGATGTGTTGGGTTTGCGCCAGACGTAGCGTTTTCTTTGATGGCCAAAAAGTTCAATTTTAGTCTCATCAGACCAGAGCACTTTCCTCCATACATTTTGGGAGTCTCCCACAGGCCTTTTTGTGCCATTTTGTTTTTGGCTGAAAGTAATGGCTTTCTTCTGGCCACTCTGCCATAAAGCCCAACTCTATGGAGCGTGCGGCTTATTGTCGTCCTATGTACAGATACTCCAGTCTCTGCTCTGGATCTCTGCAGCTCCTCCAGGGTTACCTTAGGTCTCTGTGCTGTCTCTCTGATTAATGCCCTCCCTGACCGGTCCATGAGTTTTGGTGGGCGTCCGTCTCTTGGCAGGTTTGCTGTTGTGCCATGTTCTTTCCATTTGGTTGGGATATATTTGATGGTGCTCCCAGGGATCACCAAAGATTTGGATATTTTTTTTATAACCGAACCCTGACTTGTACTTCTCCACAACATTGTCCCTTACTTGTTTGGAGAGTTCCTTGGTCTTCATGGCAGTGTTTGGTTAGTGGTGCCTCTTGCTTAGGTGTTGCAGCCTCTGGGGACTTTCAAAAAAGGTGTAATGACAGATCATGTGACTTAGATTGCACACAGGTGGACATCATGTCACTAATTATGTGACTTCTAAAGGTAATTGGTTGCACCGGAGCTTTTTATGGGCTTTATAACAAAGGGGGTGAATACATATGCACATGACAATTTTCTGTTTTCTATTTCTAAAAAATAGTTTTATGTATATATTTTTCTCATTTCAGTTCACCAACTTAGACTATTGTGTTCTGATCCGCCACAAAAAATTCAGATTAAGAAAACATTGAACTTATGTCTGTAATGTAACAAAATAGTGTATACACACACACACACATACATAAATCACATATAATAGTTGCCAAACTACGAGAAGTCGTCACGCTTTGCGAGCTTGTGAAATGAGCATGCAAGAACTGCAAAGCGAGGGGCCGCATTTGCGGAAGGTGGAGGCTCTATGGCGCCTCACAAGCGGTTACAAAACTAAAACACGCAATGACTAAATACGGACTTACACAAAAAAAATACGAGCCATGGGACTTAGAAAAAAAAAAAAAATTACGAACCGCACACAGCAAAAAACATTGAAAAAAAACAACAACAAAAAAACACAAAATACACACAAAAATAAAATAAAAACATCACACACAGCGAGGGGGGGCGTCTGGCGGTCAGGTTACACCTCAATTTAAGTCCAATTTGCAGAGTTTAGACACTCAAAAATCCCCTAAGCGAGAGAAAAAATGGTCGCCGAAAACGAGGCTACACGACTTTTACAAAAACTCATACAAGGTACAACATACACTATTACCAAGGACGCTAAATCATCCACACCCGCGTACCACATACACAATCGCAGCCATTTTACAACACTAACTTACACAATGCGGAAGTACACAGCTACAGGAACGGATTTCCCTCGAACACGCAGCCTATTTACACTACACACTGCACACATTGCTGACACTTACACCTCAGCTACACAACACTGCAAACCTACATTGTATGCTGCAGGAACTAAACAGATTGCCAGCTCTTCAGCACATTGCTTGCTGCATAGATTAATTACAAATAGGTAAAGTATATTAATTAATGAAATCATAAAAAATACATATACAGAAAAAAAAAAAAAAAACACCACAGTATCGCAATAAACGGCAAAAGCCTTCACCGCGCGCCTCACAAGGAGCGCTAACGGTGCTCCTAGGACACAAAATACACCAGGGGAGAGGCTCGCAATAAACGCAAAAAGGAGATCAGCGCAGACCTTAGTGCAAAAGCGCCTCTGATATAAAAAAAAATACACCAAGAGGCTCGCAATGAGCGCCAAAGGATCTCAGACGACCAAAACACTTACGGTCTGTGGCAAACAGCATGACCTGCCTTACAATTTTATTGCCTCGTCATTTTTGACGGGCAAGTCGCTAGTGTGTGTGTATATATATATATATAATATTAGAAAATTGCCCATCATAAATGACGGTATGATTGAATTTCATGTGGAGTGTAGATATATGATGGTCCGTGCCCCGGTCGCCCCTCAATGGCATCATGGCCGTCTGATGATGACGTCATGGCCCCGCCCAGGGTTACAGACAAACTGTTTTTTATATATAAGATCAATTTGCTTTTATGTACTTTGTTTTCTTAAGAAGCCATTAAAAGCTATGTTTTTAAATCCAACAAATAGTCCCTGTATGGGTCTACACTCTGCAGCGAATGTAGACACAGACTCTGTAGGGCTGCATGGGCAGTGTAGTGTCCTAGCCTATCACAGAGCTTCTCAGCAGTATATTACATAATGTTTTGAGAGATGGTAACTAATTAGTTAATTATAGGATATAAGTGGGAAAATTAACTCTATTTTAAAAGAATAATTTTATTAAATCTTGATCACAACGGCGATTAAAACCTTATAGTAAAAAAAACAGGATCATAATTAGAAATTAAAAAACTAACTAATTAGTTAGTATGAGACACAGCACAGGAAGTACAGCATAGTCTGTGTCTGCATACGCTGCAGTGGGCAGACCCATGCAGGGACTACTTGTTTGACTTTAGGCAGAAAAAAAACGGAACTTTTAATTGCTTCTTAATAAAATAAAGTACATAAAGTAAATCTATATATACCTAGTAAAATATAAAGAAACCTTCTGTATCCCTTTAAAATTTGGTTATAGCATTGATTCGGATGTTAAGATGCCCCAATAGTCCTGTATTTAAAGTAAGAAGAAGAACAAGACTCGCTGCCCACTACCAAACTACAGCTGTGGTACACAAGTTTAGATTGCATTTCCCCCTGAGTGGCCACCACAAATACGTTATTCAGGGGGTGGCGAGAACAAGAGGTAATGCAGTCTGTGCGTGGGTCATTGAAAAATAGTAATTGTTTAAAATGCCCCATTATAAGAGCATTACAGAGGGCCATGAAATAGTGTTCAGATGCAAACCGGATACGTACCTGCATCAGTGTCCAAACAATAAGCTCCAGACTCCCCTCCCTCCTTCGAGGCTGGCTCCTCGCTGCTCCCTGGTACGAGGCCTCCCTCATCACAGGGCTCCGCTTCCCTTGTGGTGCTGCCTAAGAACAGAAGACAGGATCTTAAAGAAACTCAGTCACCTCAACATGAAGATTTCACACAGTATATACATCGTACAAGCCAAACTGTTTACTGGAAGATTTGATCATGAGGCTGAAGCTCAGATATTGTGTCCATATCATGAGAAGACTCTGATACTGGGAAAGATTGTAGGCACATGAAGGGGGCCATGGAGATGATAGATGAGATAATTGAAGCAATGAACGTGAGCTTGAGGGAGCCCAGAGGGGCAGTGACTGAAAGATGTGCTGCGGTCCATAGCGTCAGG
The DNA here is from genome assembly GCA_027410445.1 of Discoglossus pictus. NCBI lineage: Eukaryota > Metazoa > Chordata > Amphibia > Anura > Alytidae > Discoglossus > Discoglossus pictus. The sequence continues at coordinate 221,325 of JAPZIH010000774.1, forward strand.
GAGAGTCAACACGACTGAACAACAACAAAGAGGCTTCTATACAAAAGAATGACCTCCTCTATGCTTCCCCTATATCCTATATTTGTGAATGTTACAATTCAGGACCCCCCACTCACCCTCTGTGGAGGTCTCTGCGCTGTGTGTCCCACAATGGTACTGAACTGGTAATGTATCGCTCCTCTCCACCTCCTCACCAACATCCATGGCGGTGGCAGCCATCTCCTCCTCCCCATGGGTCTCCTCTCCTACTGAAACAAGGCACATAGGTATTATACTGGTCAGTGGCACTATTTAGAAACAGCTGGGCAGTATGAAAGCTCTATATCAGATATATTGTTCTTTTTCACCCATTGCAAAGCATGCAGCGTTTTAGCAGTAAAAGCAACCGACTATGAAATGAGCGCTCTGGGTTTCAATCCTCTTACTGCCATTTTTACTAGTAATTGTTATATTGGTTACAAGACAAAACAGAAATATAAGACTTGATGGAGCAGGCGCATATGGCGATTACAGGGGTCATACGCCCGTACTACCTTGTGTGAGGGTGGACAAGCTGTGCGGGGAGTCGCCCGTCTGTATGCTGAGTGATTTCAGGGCGGTGCAGGCGTTCACAATCTCTTGCATTTGCAGGAACCCGGCCACGGCCAGCACATCCTCCACGTTCTCTCTGGTCAGACTGAGCCGAGCCGTATACATGAACTCGAGGACCTGACCCAAGCCTGAAAAACATGGAGCCCACAGGGATAAGGCATGAGTGATGGGCAGCTGTACAGAAGATAGAATAATACTAGCGACTTTCCCGTCAAAAATGAGGAAAAAGTGTCAACAATGAGGCAAGTGTGCACTGTAAATAGGCTGCGTGCGCGAGGGCAAACCGTTGGTTTAGTTGTGAAAAGCGCCATTTTAGATTCGCAATGTTATTAGTTGGTGTTTGAAAATGGCGTGTATTTTCAATGTGTTACGCGGCTCGCGAGCATTTTACGTCCTTTGTAATAGTGTATTTTGGACCTGGTACGTCGCTGGGTAAAAGTTGAATGCGGCTGGCAGTGTTTTGTGCAGTTCGGGGTTGTGTAGCCTCGGTTTCATTTTATTCGGCTGCCATTTTTTTTGTCGCTTAGCCGATTTTCGGCTTAAATCCGCGTGCAACCTCCCTCCCGACGTCCTGGCTGTCCCCCCGTACGGTGTGTGATGTTTTTTTTTTTGTATATTATTTTAAAAATGATATGTTTTAATTTGTGTGGTTCGGCCGTTAACTTCGTATTATTATTTTTTTTTTTCTAAGTCCCGCAGTCCTCAAGTGTTTGCAGCCTAAGACGCGCTTGCTTCAATGCCTCAACCGCTTGCCTCGCAGGGGCCCCTTTGGAGCTTATTGTTTTTTAATCAGCTACTGATGTCCCTATGTACAGCGAGGAAGAGGGTATCCTCTATGCCTTAGACCACGCGGAGCCCAGACACGCGGAGCCCAGACACGCGGAGCCCAGACACGCACACGCGGAGCCCAGACACGCACACGCGGAGCCCAGACACGCACACGCGGAGCCCAGACACGCACACGCGGAGCCCAGACACGCACACGCGGAGCCCAGACACGCACACGCGGAGCCCAGACACGCACACGCGGAGCCCAGACACGCACACGCGGAGCCCAGACACGCACACGCGGAGCCCAGACACGCACACGCGGAGCCCAGACACGCCCACGCAGAGCCCAGACGCAGCCTGTCCATACCTGCCGCGTTGCTGATGTCCAGGTGCACCACATCTTTCTGCTCCACAAACAGCATCCTGAAGTACTGGCTGCAGGCGGCTAGCACGGCCTTGTGAGCCTTGAAGTCGATGCCGTCCACCACAAACGTGCAGTCGCACAGGAGGCCGAGCTGTCTCTGCTGGTTCAGCTGCTCCAGAACCAGCTGACTGTGCTGGGGGAAGTCCATGGCTGCGAGAGAGAGAGGTCGTCGGGTTACAGCAGCCGTCCATCACAATACTGGGATCTGAACCAACATCACAAGCAAATTACAAATGGCAGTACACTCTAATACAAGCTTATGGGGCTGGGGGCTCTGGATTGCTATGGGACGGTGTCAAAATGTTCAGACTCCATTTCAGCACAGATCTGACCCAAAGTACAGAACAAATCCAACTGAGCCCTGAATCCAAAGGAAATTGCTCTGGGGACAAGAGAACAGCGTTTTAAACACTTTTGTAGGTTACAGCACTGGCTGGTCCAGAAGCGAGACACCACTCCATTCATACGCCCCGGGAAGGAGAAGTGATGCTCCAGAAGCGAGACACCACTCCATTCATACGCCCCGGGAAGGAGAAGCGATGCTCCAGAAGCGAGACACCACTCCATTCATACGCCCCGGGAAGGAGAAGCGATGCTCCAGGAGACACCACTCCATTCATACACCCGAGGAAGGAGAAGCGATGCTCCAGAAGCGAGACACCACTCCATTCATACACCCCAGAAGCGAGATACCACTCCATTCATACACCCCAGGAAGGAGAAGCGATGCTCCAGAAGGGAGACACCACTCCATTCATTCACCCCAGGGAAGGAGAAGCGATGCTCCAGAAGCGAGACACCACTCCATTCATACGCCCCGGGAAGGAGAAGCGATGCTCCAGAAGGGAGACACCACTCCATTCATACACCCCAGGGAAGGAGAAGCGATGCTCCAGAAGCGAGACACCACTCCATTCATACGCCCCGGGAAGGAGAAGCGATGCTCCTGGAGACACCACTCCATTCATACGCCCCGGGAAGGAGAAGCGATGCTCCAGAAGCGAGACACCACTCCATTCATACACCCCAGGAAGGAGCGAGACACCACTCCATTCATACGCCCGGGAAGAAGCGATGCTCCAGAAGCGAGACACCACTCCATTCATACGCCCCAGGAAGGGGAAGCGATGCTCCAGAAGGGAGACACCACTCCATTTATACACCCCAGGAAGGGGAAGCGATGCTCCAGAAGGGAGACACCACTCCATTCATACACCCCAGGAAGGAGAAGCGATGCTCCAGAAGGGAGACACCACTCCATTCATACACCCCAGGAAGGAGAAGCGATGCTCCAGAAGGGAGACACCACTCCATTCATACGCCCCAGGAAGGAGAAGCGATGCTCCAGAAGGGAGACACCACTCCATTCATACACCCCAGGAAGGAGAAGCAATGCTCCAGAAGCAAGACACCCCTCCATTCATACACCCCAGGAAGGAGAAGCGATACTCCAGAAGGGAGACACCACTCCATTCATACACCCCAGGAAGGGGAAGCGATGCTCCAGAAGGGAGACACCACTCCATTCATACGCCCCAGGAAGGAGAAGCGATGCTCCAGAAGCAAGACACCCCTCCATTCATACACCCCAGGAAGGAGAAGCGATACTCCAGAAGGGAGACACCACTCCATTCATACACCCCAGGAAGGGGAAGCGATGCTCTGGGAGAAACCACTCCATTCATACACCCCAGGAAGGGGAAGCGATGCTCCAGAAGGGAGACATCAATCCATTCATACACCCCAGGAAGGAGAAGCGATGCTCCAGAAGCGAGACACCCCTCCATTCATACACCCCAGGAAGGAGAAGCGATGCTCCAGAAGATAGACATCACTCCATTCATACACCCCAGGAAGAAGCAATGCTCCAGAAGCGAGACACTACTCCATTCATACACCCCAGGAAGGAGAAGCGATGCTCCAGAAGGGAGACACCACTCCATTCATACGCCCCGGGAAGGGGAAGCGATGCTCCAGAAGGGAGACACCACTCCATTCATACGCCCCAGGAAGGAGAAGCGATGCTCCAGAAGGGAGACACCACTCCATTCATACACCCCAGGAAGGAGAAGCGATGCTCCAGGAGACACCCCTCCATTCATACACCCCAGGAAGGAGAAGCGATGCTCCAGAAGGGAGACACCACTCCATTCATACACCCCAGGAAGGGGAAGCGATGCTCCAGAAGCGAGACACCACTCCATTCATACACTCCAGGAAGGGGAAGCGATGCTCCAGAAGGCGAGACACCACTCCATTCATACACCCAGGAAGGGGAAGCGATGCTCCAGAAGGCGAGACACCACTCCATTCATACACCCAGGAAGGGGAAGCGATGCTCCAGAAGGCGAGACACCACTCCATTCATACACCCCAGGAAGGAGAAGCGATGCTCCAGAAGCGAGACACCACTCCATGCATACACCCCAGGAAGGGGAAGCGATGCTCCAGAAGGGAGACACCACTCCATTCATACGCCCCAGGAAGGAGAAGCGATGCTCCAGAAGGGAGACACCACTCCATTCATACACCCCAGGAAGGAGAAGCGATGCTCCAGGAGACACCACTCCATTCATACGCCCCAGGAAGGAGAAGCGATGCTCCAGAAGCAAGACACCCCTCCATTCATACACCCCAGGAAGGAGAAGCGATGCTCCAGAAGGGAGACACCACTCCATTCATACACCCCAGGAAGGAGAAGCGATGCTCCAGAAGGGAGACACCACTCCATTCATACACCCCAGGAAGGAGAAGCGATGCTCCAGAAGGCGAGACACCACTCCATTCATACACCCAGGAAGGGGAAGCGATGCTCCAGAAGGGAGACACCACTCCATTCATACACCCCAGGAAGGAGAAGCGATGCTCCAGAAGCGAGACACCACTCCATTCATACTCCTGAGGAAATATTGTTATTTCACTATCTTATAAATATGGTCAAATAAATTAGTTTATTAACTCTCATATATTTAACAAAAAAATGATTAAGCTCTAAATTTAGTTATAAATAAAAGTAGATAAGAAAAAAGAAAGAATAATTTGTGTATGAGTAATGGGTTATTTGCTTACTATACAAAATGTTTATAATGTTTGATTTTATATCTTGAATTAATATAACAGATATTTAAACAATTTATATAAAAAGCAGAAGAAAAAGATACATACAATTACTTATTTACTGTACAAAATGTTTATAATTATAAATTAGCTACTGTTAGAGTTAAGAAAAAGGTGAAAAAAGAAAATAAATACATTAAAAAAAAGTATATTTTAATGCTAAAGGGCTATGTTATACTATAAAGTTTTAGTTGTAAAATGTAAAGTGAAGAGACTAAGCATTTAGAAGGAGCTTGTAATGTATGGTCCTTTCAGGACCTGAAAGAATGCCCCCAATAGTTCAACAAAATGCAGTTTAGGCGCAAGTTAAAGCAACAGCTGACACGGCAGCATTTAAGAAAAGGGAAAAAAGATTCAAGTTGCTTGTTTTACACGTTTTCTACTTGATTGTGGCTGCTCTACATGATGGTGAAGAAAATGCTTTAATTATGGCTCCGACCATCTAAATGAATATAGATACACATATGACCATTGACATGGCATGTAATAAAGTGACAGTACATGATATATGTATAGTATACTCTGTAGAAGAACAACACTTGAAGGCAAAATCCTGTAATAAAGAAAAAAACTTATTTTACAAATCTAAAATCCCCAATAATCTAATGTCTCAAAAACTTTCGTTTTTAACTACAAGCATTGGCTTTGCCCCACGCCGCCGCGTACGAAGGAGTGCAGCCGAGTATACTGTATACAAAGTAAAAACAAGTCTAATTTTAATAAGATGTCATACTACCCCCAAACTACACGTCACATCAGCCCATACTACACGTCACGTCAGCCCAAACTACAAGTCACATCATCCCAAACTACAAGTCACATCAGCCCAAACTACAAGTCACATCATCCCAAACTACAAGTCACATCAGCCCAAACTACAAGTCACATCAGCCCAATCTACAAGTCACATCATCCCAAACTACAAGTCACATCATCCCAAACTACAAGTCACATCATCCCAAACTACAAGTCACATGAGCCCAAACTACAAGTCACATGAGCCCAAACTACACGTCACATGAGCCCAAACTACACGTCACATCAGCCCAAACTACACGTCACATCAGCCCAAACTACATGTCATACTACAAGTCACATCATCCCAAACTACAAGTCACATCATCCCAAACTACAAGTCACATCATCCCAAACTACAAGTCACATCAGCCCAAACTACAAGTCACATCATCCCAAACTACAAGTCACATCAGCCCAAACTACATGTCGTACTACAAGTCGCATCATCCCAAGTTACACGTCACATCAGCCCAATCTACAAGTCACATCACCCAATCTACAAGTCACATCATCCCAAACTACATATCATACTACACGTCACATCAGCCCAAACTACATGTCATACTACACGTCACATCAGCCCAAACTACACGTCACATCATCCCAAACTACACGTCACATCAGGCCAAACTACACGTCACATCAGGCCAAACTACATGTCATACTACATGTCACATCAGCCCAAACTACATGTCATACTACAAGTCACATCAGCCCAAACTACAAGTCACATCAGCCCAAACTACAAGTCACATCAGCCCAAACTACATGTCACATCAGCCCAAACTACAAGTCACATCAGCCCAAACTACAAGTCACATCAGCCCAAACTACAAGTCACATCAGCCCAAACTACAAGTCACATCAGCCCAAACTACACGTCACATCAGCCCATACTACACGTCACATCAGCCCATACTACACGTCACATCAGCCCATACTACATGTCACATCAGCCCAAACTACACGTCACATCAGCCCAAACTACAAGTCACATCAGCCCAAACTACAAGTCACATCAGCCCAAACTACACGTCATACTACAAGTCGCATCATCCCAAGCTACACGTCACATCATCCCAAGCTACACGTCACATCAGCCCAAACTACACGTCACATCAGCCCAAACTACAAGTCACATCATCCCAAACTACAAGTCACATCATCCCAAACTACATGTCATACTACACGTCACATCAGCCCAAACTACATGTCATACTACACGTCACATCATCCCAAGCTACACGTCACATCATCCCAAGCTACACGTCACATCAGCCCAAACTACACGTCACATCAGCCCAAACTACACGTCACATCAGCCCAAACTACAAGTCACATCATCCCAAACTACATGTCATACTACACGTCACATCATCCCAAACTACATGTCACATCAGCCCAAACTACAAGTCACATCATCCCAAACTACAAGTCACATCATCCCAAACTACATGTCATACTACACGTCACATCAGCCCAAACTACACGTCACATCAGCCCAAACTACACGTCACATCAGCCCAAACTACAAGTCACATCATCCCAAACTACAAGTCACATCATCCCAAACTACAAGTCACATCATCCCAAACTACATGTCATACTACACGTCACATCATCCCAAACTACATGTCATACTACACGTCACATCAGCCCAAACTACATGTCATACTACACGTCACATCAGCCCAAACTACACGTCACATCAGCCCAATCTACAAGTCACATCATCCCAAACTACACGTCACATCAGGCCAAACTACACGTCACATCAGGCCAAACTACATGTCATACTACATGTCATATCATCCAAAACTACATGTCATACTACATGTCACATCAGCCCAATCTACAAGTCACATCATCCCAAACTACACGTCACATCATCCCAAACTACACGTCACATCAGCCCAAACTACATGTCATACTACAAGTCACATCAGCCCAATCTACAAGTCACATCAGCCCAATCTACACGTCACATCAGCCCAATCTACACGTCACATCAGCCCAATCTACACGTCACATCAGCCCAAACTACAAGTCACATCAGCCCAATCTACAAGTCACATCAGCCCAATCTACAAGTCACATCAGCCCAATCTACACGTCACATCATCCCAAACTACACGTCACATCAGCCCAAACTACACGTCACATCAGCCCAAACTACAAGTCACATCAGCCCAAACTACAAGTCACATCAGCCCAAACTACAAGTCACATCATCCCAAACTACACGTCACATCAGCCCAAACTACACGTCACATCAGCCCAAACTACACGTCACATCAGCCCAAACTACACGTCACATCATCCCAAACTACAAGTCACATCATCCCAAACTACATGTCATACTACAAGTCACATCATCCCATACTACAAGTCACATCAGCCCAAACTACAAGTCACATCAGCCCAAACTACAAGTCACATCAGCCCAAACTACACGTCACATCAGCCCAAACTACACGTCACATCAGCCCAAACTACACGTCACATCAGCCCAAACTACACGTCATACTACAAGTCACATCATCCCAAACTACATGTCATACTACAAGTCACATCATCCCATACTACAAGTCACATCAGCCCAAACTACAAGTCACATCAGCCCAAACTACAAGTCACATCAGCCCAAACTACACGTCACATCAGCCCAAACTACACGTCACATCAGCCCAATCTACAAGTCACATCATCCCAATCTACAAGTCACATCATCCCAAACTACAAGTCACATCAGCCCAATCTACACGTCACATCAGCCCAATCTACACGTCACATCAGCCCAAACTACACGTCACATCAGCCCAATCTACAAGTCACATCAGCCCAATCTACACGTCACATCAGCCCAATCTACACGTCACATCAGCCCAATCTACACGTCACATCAGCCCAAACTACACGTCACTTCAGCCCAAACTACAAGTCACATTATCCCAAACTACAAGTCACATCATCCCAAACTACACGTCACATCAGCCCAAACTACACGTCACATCAGCCCAAACTACACGTCACATCAGCCCAAACTACACGTCACATCATCCCAAACTACAAGTCACATCATCCCAAACTACATGTCATACTACAAGTCACATCATCCCATACTACAAGTCACATCAGCCCAAACTACAAGTCACATCAGCCCAAACTACAAGTCACATCAGCCCAAACTACAAGTCACATCAGCCCAAACTACACGTCACATCAGCCCAAACTACACGTCACATCAGCCCAAACTACACGTCATACTACACGTCACATCATCCCATACTACATGTCATACTACACGTCACATCAGCCCAATCTACACGTCACATCAGCCCAATCTACACGTCACATCAGCCCAAACTACACGTCACATCAGCCCAATCTACACGTCACATCAGCCCAATCTACACGTCACATCAGCCCAATCTACACGTCACATCAGCCCAATCTACACGTCACATCAGCCCAATCTACACGTCACATCAGCCCAATCTACACGTCACATCAGCCCAATCTACACGGAACTACACGTCACATCAGCCCAAACTACACGTCACATCAGCCCAAACTACATGTCACATCAGCCCAAACTACATGTCATACTACATGTCACATCATCCCAAACTACATGTCATACTACATGTCACATCATCCCATACTACAAGTCACATCAGCCCAAACTACAAGTCACATCAGCCCAATCTACAAGTCACATCATCCCAAACTACACGTCACATCAGCCCAAACTACATGTCATACTACAAGTCACATCAGCCCAATCTACACGTCACATCAGCCCAATCTACACGTCACATCAGCCCAATCTACACGTCACATCAGCCCAATCTACACGTCACATCAGCCCAAACTACAAGTCACATCAGCCCAATCTACAAGTCACATCAGCCCAATCTACAAGTCACATCAGCCCAATCTACACGTCACATCATCCCAAACTACACGTCACATCAGCCCAAACTACACGTCACATCAGCCCAAACTACAAGTCACATCAGCCCAAACTACAAGTCACATCATCCCAAACTACACGTCACATCAGCCCAAACTACACGTCACATCAGCCCAAACTACACGTCACATCAGCCCAAACTACACGTCACATCATCCCAAACTACAAGTCACATCATCCCAAACTACATGTCATACTACAAGTCACATCATCCCATACTACAAGTCACATCAGCCCAAACTACAAGTCACATCAGCCCAAACTACAAGTCACATCAGCCCAAACTACACGTCACATCAGCCCAAACTACACGTCACATCAGCCCAAACTACACGTCATACTACACGTCACATCATCCCATACTACATGTCATACTACACGTCACATCAGCCCAATCTACACGTCACATCAGCCCAATCTACACGTCACATCAGCCCAATCTACACGTCACATCAGCCCAATCTACACGTCACATCAGCCCAATCTACACTTCACATCAGCCCAATCTACACGTCACATCAGCCCAATCTACACGTCACATCAGCCCAATCTACACGTCACATCAGCCCAATCTACACGTCACATCAGCCCAATCTACACGTCACATCAGCCCAATCTACACGTCACATCAGCCCAATCTACACGTCACATCAGCCCAATCTACACGTCACATCAGCCCAATCTACACGTCACATCAGCCCAATCTACACGTCACATCAGCCCAAACTACACGTCACACCAGCCCAAACTACACGTCACACCAGCCCAAACTACACGTCACACCAGCCCAAACTACACGTCACACCAGCCCAAACTACACGTCACATCAGCCCAAACTACACGTCACATCAGCCCAAACTACACGTCACATCAGCCCAAACTACACGTCACATCAGCCCAAACTACATGTCATACTACATGTCACATCATCCCAAACTACATGTCATACTACATGTCACATCATCCCATACTACAAGTCACATCAGCCCAAACTACAAGTCACATCAGCCCAATCTACAAGTCACATCAGCCCAATCTACAAGTCACATCAGCCCAATCTACAAGTCACATCAGCCCAATCTACACGTCACATCATCCCAAACTACAAGTCACATCATTCCAAACTACACGTCACATCAGCCCAAACTACAAGTCACATCTGCCCAAACTACACGTCACATCAGCCCAATCTACAAGTCACATCATCCCAAACTACATGTCATACTACATGTCACATCATCCCAAACTACATGTCACATCAGCCCAAACTACATGTCATACTACATGTCACATCAGCCCAAACTACATGTCATACTACATGTCACATCAGCCCAAACTACAAGTCACATCAGCCCAAACTACAAGTCACACCAGCCCAATCTACACGTCACACCAGCCCAATCTACACGTCACACCAGCCCAATCTACACGTCACACCAGCCCAATCTACACGTCACACCAGCCCAATCTACACGTCACACCAGCCCAATCTACACGTCACACCAGCCCAATCTACACGTCACATCAGCCCAATCTACACGTCACATCAGCCCAATCTACACGTCACATCAGCCCAATCTACACGTCACATCAGCCCAATCTACACGTCACACCAGCCCAAACTACACGTCACACCAGCCCAAACTACACGTCACACCAGCCCAAACTACACGTCACACCAGCCCAAACTACACGTCACACCAGCCCAAACTACACGTCACACCAGCCCAAACTACACGTCACATCAGCCCAAACTACACGTCACATCAGCCCAAACTACACGTCACATCAGCCCAAACTACATGTCATACTACACGTCACATCAGCCCAATCTACACGTCACATCAGCCCAAACTACACGTCACATCAGCCGAATCTACACGTCACATCAGCCCAATCTACACGTCACATCAGCCCAATCTACAAGTCATACTACATGTCACATCAGCCCAAACTACACATCACATCAGCCCAAACTACAAGTCACATCATCCCAATCTACACGTCACATCATCCCAATCTACAAGTCACATCAGCACAATCTACAAGTCACATCAGCCCAAACTACATGTCATACTACATGTGACATCATCCCATACTACAAGTCACATCAGCCCAAACTACAAGTCACATCAGCCCAAACTACATGTCACATCAGCCCAAACTACATGTCACATCAGCCCAAACTACATGTCATACTACATGTCACATCATCCCAAACTACATGTCATACTACATGTGACATCAGCCCAAACTACACGTCACATCAGCCCAATCTACACGTCACATCAGCCCAATCTACACGTCACATCATCCCAAACTACACGTCACATCTGCCCAAACTACAAGTCACATCTGCCCAAACTACAAGTCACATCATCCCAAACTACACGTCACATCAGCCCAATCTACACGTCACATCAGCCCAATCTACACGTCACATCATCCCAAACTACACGTCACATCTGCCCAAACTACACGTCACATCTGCCCAAACTACACGTCACATCTGCCCAAACTACACGTCACATCTGCCCAAACTACAAGTCACATCATCCCAAACTACACGTCACATCTGCCCAAACTACAAGTCACATCTGCCCAAACTACACGCCACATCAGCCCAATCTACAAGTCACATCATCCCAAACTACATGTCATACTACATGTCAC